>PITA01010928.1:0-36460 GCA_004023965.1 Spilogale gracilis | reverse complement strand
GCCAGCCCTTTGTCTGTAGTGTCATTTGCAAATATCTTCTCCCTGAGTGATGTATTTTATGGTGACTAACATAACACAATTGGAAGAAGAAGGAGAAGAAGAAGAAGAAGGAGGAGGAGGAGGAGGAGGAGGAGGAGGAAGAAGAAGAAGAAGAAGAAGAAGAAGAAGAAGAAGAAGAAGAAGAAGAAAGAAGAAAAGAGTGACTATCATTTATTTTGTACACACTATGTTTCAGGAGGTCCATATGCTATGGCCAGGGTCTCATTAAATATTCTCAACAATACCCTGAGTCCCTTTTTAAAAACCTGGACAACTTATCCAAAGTCATTGGATTTGAAGTGATAGAATTGCAATGTTCATCCAAGACTGTCTGACCCCAGAGCCAGTGCCTTTGTTCCTGTGCTCTATGCCCCTCTGACATGATTTAATGGAATAGCAGAGGTCCAGAGAATGCCTAGACAGTCTGGGTCTCTTGAGAGTGCCAAGGCCCAGGGCACAGGGTCACTTGGAAGGGGCAAAATGTAAGGGTTCCACCAAAGGTGGGGCAGTGGGAAGTACAAAAGAGAGGGTGGGGAAACTGCTCACAAATTACACTGCTTCTGACACATTTTCCTCAGGTTCCACATCATGGCTGCTCTCCTTGTCCTACTTCTCTCTGCCTCTGGCCTGGTCTTAGAATATGCTGTTCTATCTGCTACCAATACTTTGTTGCCTTTCTGAAGGAGAAAGGGGAAAAACATGAAACCATCTCCTGCATTGCCCACTGTTCCATGGTAGCTCAGCAGGCATTGACCCTCCTATAATTTGGGGTTGTACCTTGAGTGCAGAGTGGGCTGTCTCTGACACTCCATGTCCCAGTGTTAGAATGGCCTAAGGCTTTATTGGGTCATCTGAAAGGCTGTGGTCAAAGTGTTGACCGGGGCTGGGGTCTCATCAGAGATTCAACTGGGGAAGGATCCACCTCAAGATCCCATGATTATTGGCAGAATTCCCTTCCTTAGAGGCTGTCAGAATGCAGGCCTCAGCTTGCAGCTGAAGCCACTGGCTTCACTCTGCTCACTGCTATGTGACCCCTCTTCACAGGCTGCTCACAACATTGAGCAAGTGGCCTCTTCAAAGCCAGCAAAGGAGAGAGCTCCTTGTTAACATAGACCTAACCATGGGTATTTTAATGACTTCTATTCTGTAAGTTATATTTTGCCATATTTTATTGGTTAGTAGTAAGTCACGGGTTCTGATCACACTCACTAGGGAGGAGATCCACCACTGTGTGGAAGGTACAGGATGAGAGTCAAGGGAGCCCTTCTAGGGTCTGTCTACCACAGTGGCAAACAGGATGCAAAGTTATAAGGTCATTTGGGCCAACATAAATGTAGTTGCTTTATGAATAGTACTAGTGGCTAAACTGAGCTGGTATAAACTCAGTCTCATGCAAACATCTACAATCCCAAGAAAATCCAGTTTCTTAAAAAGTTCATGTACTGTCAGTTTATAGAATTCCAAGTCCTCTCCTTAACAAAAGGTTGTGTTTTTTTTTTTTTAATCTGAAAGATAGATACCTTTCCAGTGCCATTACTTGTAGCCTTTAGGTTCCCACAGGATGAAAATTAAGTCCCTTTTAATTAAATTTCTTTTCTCTGTATAAAATTGTTCCATAACATTTTCCTTGACACTTGAATCTTTGGCTACTTAGCA
This sequence comes from Spilogale gracilis, assembly GCA_004023965.1. Lineage (NCBI taxonomy): Eukaryota > Metazoa > Chordata > Mammalia > Carnivora > Mephitidae > Spilogale > Spilogale gracilis. The sequence goes on along the minus strand of PITA01010928.1, from coordinate 34,765 downwards.
TAACTTTAATTACAGCATTAACAAAATCTACTAGTTAGGTCAAATCACTGAAACTTAAAAAAACATGTTTCCCCCGAATCAACTTCCTCCTATGGCTTTCCCTTTAATTAAAACTAGGAGAGCCACTGTGGAGTATACTGATTTTTCAGCACGTTGTTTGCCAAAGCATGTTTGTTTCCCTTTTGTTGTTCTTCATGTGGTACATCTTACAGATGTTGAAAATATTTCAGGATGTCTTGAAGGGACAATGAGAGGTTGTGGTTTAACAACAAAGCCTCTCGCAGTGCTGAGGTCTGTTAGTAACAGTTGGATTGTTGAAGTGTAAGATCCTCGGTTAGTCTTCAAAAGGAATGTGCTCTTGGCAGGGTAGAGCTGCGTATGTTTGTGTGCACTTCAGTGTCCTTTATGGTTAGTTTCCCCAAAGGCTTATTGTACTTATTGCATCATTTGTTTTTATTTGTGGGGTATTTTGGAAGCTTCGGAATGCTTATGGAGTCATTAGCGTTTCTAGCTGTAAATGGTTAAGACTCCCTGTAGAAATTGTGTTGAAGGCAAACAAAAGTAAATAAAAGTCCCTCTTCTGTACCTTTCCTCTTTATCTGTATCTCCAACCACTGTGAGCTGGGGAATGCAGCTCTGTGGAATGACACAGGACCATGCTAGTTCTGATTTATGACCTCTGTCTCCCAAGGAAGGCAGCGTGGACTTTGGGATGTAGGTGAACCACTTGCATGAAAAATTAAAGCTGGCATATTTATTCTGAAGGGCAGAGTGAAGTTAATGACCCTACAAAATTCCTGACACATAAATTTATTTTTCCCATCCTTCAAATGAGGTAGCAAAGCAAGTCTATATCCAGTCCTGGGGAAGTTGATGCTTCTGACTTAAAAGTCTATAAAATGGGTAAGCTGCCAGAGCCCTGGAAAAGCCATCCATCTTAGGGAAATGAAATTAGCTTTAACTATATTATTAAATACTATAAATTACCTCCCTGGGTCCAGCCAGTTATGTACTCAGATTCCTTTTCAACATGCTTACATTTTCTTTTCCAGTACAAAGTAAAACATGAAATAGAGTTTTACTATTCAAAATACATATTTTTTTCTTAAAAAACATGGTGGTATTTCCTCCCATACTCACTGTGTAAGTTTTGTTTGTGCAGCATGTAAAGGTGTTGTTAATATTTTCCATGCCTGTTTTGTGTTGTGTTGCCATGATTTAGTATAATGTGTTGGAGCAGGTGCTGTGAGGAAGAGAGGGAACCCTTTTCCTCAAAGAGCTTCCATTCTGGGTAAACTCACTCATAACCTTGACCTTCTTAAACTTCCAGTAGATCCCACTGCTTTTGGAGTAGGAGTCCCCTCATAGCCAGAACTTATAATATCTGAATAATCTTGCCTCCACTTGCCTCTCCTGACATGCTTGAACAATTCAACCAGCTAGGTGCTATTATCACCAAATGTCAGGTATGGAAACTGAGGCTCAAAGAGAATTAAGTTGGCAAACTATTTCCAGGAAACAGAGGGGGACTCAAGGGCAGAGCTATTATCCCTTATATCTTTGGTCTTCTTTGACTCCCCTAATCTGTGGTTATCTGATAATACAACCAATCAATTCAGTGAGAGGAGGAGCAATGGCTCAAAAATGCAGACTTCATGGGGCACCTGGGTGGCTCAGTTGGTTAAACAACTGCCTTCGGCTCAGGTCATGATCCCAGAGACCCGGGATCGAGTCCCAGATCAGGCTCCCTGCTCAGCAGGAGGTTTGCTTCTCCCCCTCTCACTCCCCCTGCTTGTGTTCCCTCTCTGGCTATGTTTCTCTCTGTCAAATAAATAAATTTTTAAAAAATCTAATAAAAAAAATGCAGACTTCATGAACTGGGATCATACAGCAGCCTCAGCTAGAAAATACCAGATACAAAATGGTATGAGAAGAGGCTCTTGTCTACCAATAATTACCTGTGTGATCTTGGATAAGTCATTTACCTCATTATCTTCATTCATAAAGCAATTGAACATCAACAAATAATTTCTAGGCAATATTCCTAAATCTGGTCCAAATACTCAGGGAATGCTGCAGGTTACAGTAGTCCTACACTTGGAGATTTGTCATGTGCATTAGCATGTTCAAGGTGCTTTGAGATCCTGCAGGAGGAAACCAGTTAATATATCATTTTTTTTAAACTTATTTGACCCTGGAAGACAGAGCTCCAGCTCCCTAGAAAATAGTCTGAAAAATGATTTTTTGAATTCTCTTCAGGCACTAAAATTTTATAGTTGACATTTTTGCCTGTGAAATGTTCCATACCTACAATCCATGTGTTTTTTTTTAAATTGTGACTTTCCATATCACCCCCCCACACCCAAGACTAAACACAGTGGGCAACAAATAAATGCTATTGACTGATTTATTCAGCTCTTAAGGTTAATGTATTCCTAACAGCGCTTATTTTATGTTTGGCAAAATTTAGTTGAACACAGAACAGTTCTGGTGTGGGCAGCACTGTGCTCTGGGAGCTGAGTGAAAACCACGAAGTCTCCCTAGAGCCAGCCAGAGAGATACCAGATGACATTTTGGTACCATTTGGCCATGAGAGTTTCATTCACATGTAGAAACAAAAGACAAATTCTGTCTCTGCTTAGCAAACTTCTGATCTAGGTGTCCTGCCTGAGCTGTGTCAGTGGAAAATGAAAGCATTTGGTATTGGATGTCATTGAGCAGCCACACTGATGGGACAGCCATCTTTTTCACCTCCGTCCAGTGGTTTGCAAGCTGATCAGCTCAGCCAAATTCTCGCAGAGAGAAACACCCTCCTTTTCATCCCTAGAATGCCACTTGGTGCTTGCTTCTGCAGTAAATTTCCAAATGCCACCCTCATGGTTTGAAAGAGCTTATTCATAATGAAAGTACCAAAGAGTTTCCCAGGAATTACTTTGACAATGTGAGATTTTTTATTTGTGTTTGCCCAATAAAACACACTAACTTTAATATTCAAAATAATAAATATACAGAAATGGATCTCTTTTAAAAAAGAGATCATTGTTTTTAATAAGATAGCTTAAGTAGCACTGTTTTTCATCAGTAGAAAGCATGTGTGTTCAAATGATTTAATATGGTAATAAAATTTTTTACAGTGTACCAAAAATCATAAAGATGCCTAACACCTTAAGAGCTGTATAACTACTTGCATCTATGAAGAAAAAAGATCTTATCTCTGATTAAAAAAATAAAGATCCTGTGTAGATTGTGTACTGAGAAAACAGTTTTGACACTGTAGGTTTATAACTAAGAACACTGAGAAAAATATTTTTGTTCTGAATTTTTTACATGCAGATGAACTGTCAAAGTTTCTCCTTCTAAGCATATTCTATCGTGTTCCATGTAAAGCAGCTGACATAGTTGAAAGCTGCAGTACAGAATATTAAGAGTAGAGAACTGACTATGGTAGAACCAGAGTATGGATCATAGCTCTGCCTCTAACTAGTAATACAGTTATTTATTAAACCACCTTGAGTATCAGTTTCCTTATACACAAATGAAGGAAAAATGGTGGTGGTGGTGGTTGTTTTATGCTTGATTTATCAGAGAGAGAGAGGAAGAACACTTCTGTGGTAGGGAGAGGCAGAGGAAGAGAGAGGGAATCACAAGCAGACTCCCTGCTGAGCACAGAGTCTGACACAGGCTCCGTCTCACAACCCTGAGATCATGACCAGAGCTGAAACCAAGAGTCAGATATTTAACTGACTAAGCCACTCAGGCACCCCATCACAGATTGTCAAAGATAAAATGAGATTAAAGTCCATGAAAGAATTACCCAACACCTGCTATATAGTAAGCAAGTAATAAATAGTTGTTTTATGGAAACCTGTTAATTAGTTCACCTGACAGAAGAACCAGAGGTAGGGTGGCACAGGCCAAGAGTACTCTTTCCCTGTGATCCTCTTGGCCCCATTGCCCTCTTGTTTGCTTGACTGGTAGTAGTTCTCGATCTCACTGTTAAAGCTATTCCATTGGAAAGGACCTGCTCACAAATCTCTAGAAAAGTTCCCTATGTATCATTGACCTAAGGTGGTCATGGGCCAGTTTGGGTCACATTGTCCATGTGAGGCATATGGAGTGTGGCAAAGAACTATAGTCAAAACTGAAGTATGGATAAGTGAATTGAATAAATACCAGTTCAACCTAATGCCTTTCTCAAGCATTGTGCTAAACTATGATGCTGAAATGATTAAAACCAGTGTTTTGACAAACGTTTTCTCCATCGATCAAATAGTAAATTTTTAGGCTTTGCCGGCAAAGAGGTAAAATCAAGGGTAGTGTGGAAGGATTCATATATCCATATAAAATGTGCCCATTTAAAATGTAAAACCAGTCTTAATTTTTAAGACATGAGAAAACAGATGGCCTAGCCCATGGGCCATAGTTTGCCAACCCCCAATGTACACAGCTCTACTCCATACTTTCATGGAGCTTGAAGCGTATCTAAAGTGTCGCATGATGTATGAACGTTTTTTTCAAATTCTCCCTCCCAATCTCCCTTGACATTTGAATGAAGTTGAGCCTACCAATAACATTATTTGTCCAGTATCACCTACCTATTCACCAAAATCTCAGAGTCACTAGTCAGGAGATCTGCACCAAAGAGAAGCTTTAATGATCTTTTGGTGATTGGTTTAAGGCCACATTGTGAAAATAAATGCATGCCAGGTCAGATTCTGAAGAGCTCAGAATAGAAGGAGAAAACTTTAATCAGGAAATTGTCCATCCAAATACTTATTTTAAAATCCATGGAAAGAGAGTTATGCAGCACTCTGCATACATAATTGAGTCATCACAACGACACACATAAATGAGCTCCCACCTAAAAGAGCAGACCCCAACTTAGCCACAGATGTTTCCCAAGAGCTCCTGCAATTGAAACCATGATCCGTAGTTTGGGCCACAACATAAACTTCTCCCAGACTCTCTGTCTTGTTGGAAATATACTTCTATACAGGTAAAATGGAACATGGGAGGCAGTGAACTAGCACTTCCCAGGGCCCATTTAAAAGATGTGCACACTAAGTCACAGAGGAGGAAGGAGGCTTTCACAGCACAGGACTCAGCCATCTTGTTCCCAGTACTTCTGTGATATCTCTGACAGAGATAGAGATCAAGCCACGAACTACATAACTTCCCACACCACCATGTTTGCCTTTGCAGTTTTACTCCACTGCCTTCAACATTGGGGGACCTATTGGTGTCACATTATATGTAAAGAATGTCATTTGGAGACTGAAATCTAATTTTGCTACCATTGGTAAAGTCAAAGGAAAAGTGATAGCTAGGCAGGGTTGGTGCTGCAAGTCAAATTTAGCAAGTTGTGTCCCCTTTGCAAGGAATTCATAATCCATAAACCAAGTAGTTTTGTTTTAATATTTTGTGTTCTAAGAACAGTATTTAAAGCACATGAACTACTCTTTACTTCGAAGCTAACTAACTAAAGTATAACCCAGAGATCTTCATGCTTAAATGTAGAGAAAACTAGAACACAGAATCTTACATCCAATATCTGTTTGGTTTTCTGCTTTTTTTTTCTCTGATAATCAACAGACTTCAGGATTCATGAGTTTGTAGTTGTGTGTAATTATCACAGTGGGCCAAATCACATTTCATTTGTGTATTTATTTTTGCATGTATTTATCTGAATAAACTCCTAACAAGGATTGCAGAAAGTGAAGTAAATAGATGATTGGTCTATCTTCAGTAGCTTTCAGAGAAATTAGAGAAATTTTAAAAATCCAAAATGGCCTAAACAACCAAAACTCCTCATGTCCTCCATCATCAGCATTCTATCCTCTAATGTCTATAGCTCTTAACAATTTGAGTTAAAACAGGCTCCTTGGTAATTCTTGTAATTGAATATTGAGTCCATGAATCTTGGTATTCCTTTATAATGTGCATTTACTTAAGGTAGAAAATCTAGATTTATATAAATCTTAAGTTGGCTAGTGGTTCGCTAAGTAAATGATGGTCACTTTCATTTTGTTTTACAAATGTCATACAAGGGGACATATCGAGAAAGCAGAATAGTATTTTAGCACTTTGAGTCAGCTCTCTAGGACTCTAAGATACTAGCTGTTACCTCAGGCTCAGTTTTCTCCTCTCTACTATGGGGAGAATGTCACACCAATCTCTGTTCTAAGAACCATATGAATATGAATATGAATATTGTGATATGAATATATGACATGGTTGGCCTCAGCCAAGTACAGAGTAATTGCCCAGTACATGGCTGCTGCTGTTCACATTTCTGCTGCTCCTCCCCTCCCACCCCATCCCTAAGAGAAGACCCTTAAAAATTGAGTAATGGTCTGACATCTGTATAACTTGGTATAAACAACACCATAAAACCTAATACTAACCCTAAAAACAAGCCTAAAGCCAGACAGTGTTTTCTTATTTTCAGAATAGTCCAGCATAGCCATGAGAAAAAAAAATTACTTATGTTTCAGAGGAACTCAGCAAATGGTTCCTGAAAACAACTCAATTTCTGGATACAAAGCCTTGTAGACTACTTTCCAGGGACAGTATCTAGCTTTAGCCAACATCAGTATAAGTCCCTGGGTTGCCTTTCTCTATGGATCATCTCAGGAAGGGCTGCTATGTGTATACTCTGATTGATGGGGATAGAAATATGGATGTGATACTTAAAATGTCCTGTTAAGGTACAGTGACTAACCTTGTGACTGGATATCCTAAGCCCCTGAGACCAAATATACTCATTAGAAATCCTGTTCACTCTCTGAAGCTCAATTCTGAATTGAAAACCTCAATGATTTTATGAAGAGCATTATTTCATTCTATTTTATTTTATAGGTGATTTGTGGTGCATGTGTGTGTGCACCAAACACACCAGATTATAAACTCCTTGAGGAAAATTACAGTCTTACTGAATTCTATCACTCTATATGGTAGTTAATCAATAATATATTTTAATAAAGAAATAAATGAACAACAACAAAAAAAGAAATATGGATGTGAAAGTAAATCACTGACAGGCATCAGGTCCAGGCTTCTAATTGGTGGTAAAGTATTTGCTAGTGTTTCTTCTGTACTGTCCCCTTGATCTGCCAAAGTGGTTTTCGACATTATTCTGCTATATTCTGCAAACTTGAATTGGGCAAGAAGTTGAACCAATTGGTGGCTTAGCTGGGTGTATCCTGCCATTGTCTATAGGTCTTAAATGGTTTCTGAATGCATTAGGATTCTGCTTGTTGCCAGAGACATAAAACTGAACATGACACCAGCTTAAGCTAAAAGGTGACCTTACTGGCTCATATAAATACAAAGTCCATGGTTTGGGTGGTTTCGGGAACTTAAATAACAGCCCTCGGCCTTGTTTTTCTTGCCTCTTCCATGCATTCTATGAAATTTATTGCTTTCTCAGGTGTGCTGTGGTGCTCCCTGGAACCTGCAGGTTTATATCCTTCCAAGAGAAAGTATGACTTGAAACAGAGGACAGAATCCTCAGCTTGACTGCTGTTGGCCTGAGTTGAGTCAGGTTAGAAGAAGGGAATTCTTTGGTATGCTTAGGCCTAGGCCAGATGTGCATCTCTGGTGAACCATTGCAGTGGGGTTAACTCTACTGAAGTACTTGAAGTGAGAAGAGAGAAATAGCCCCTAAAATAAAAAAAAAAAAAGTTGTACTGTTTGTAAAAGAATGCTTGGTAGCCAAAAAATACAGTAAAGAAAACTAGTGATGGTGAGTAAACTATGTCGCCATCTTGACACTAACACTTGGGAAAAGGAAAACAAGTTGCATGCCAAGCTGTGAGGGTGTGGAGCGCACAGAAGCTTCCATCCGTTTCTCATGTGATCCTGCTCATCAGTCATTTGCTTTCTTCCCACCTATTTCCTATCATTCTTTCCAGGCCCCAGAGCTGTCCACTGATGAAATTTAAAGGTTTGTGAATGAGCAGGATTTGGGGGGTGGGAAGGAGGACAGTAGTGGTCTGTGTACAGTAGTATGTGCAGTTCAGTGCCTTTGAAGTTGTTTTCTACAACTTGGAAAAGAAAACTTCCAAGGAAGTTTGTCCATTTCAGAGGGAGAGAGACAGTTTGTCACACTCTGTACTATCCCACGAAAATAAAGAGGCAACAACTCTCACATTTTCCATAATTGAATATTCTGTCCAAACTGCACAAACAAGATGCCACTGATCCATGATCCAGAAAACAGGTGCGGATTTGTTTTTACAGCCATGGAGGATGATGGCTTTGACCCCCACCCCTGAAACCAATGACACACGTTTCTGAGTGTCACTTTTTCTGCAAAATGTGTTCTGGCTCCACCGATCATTGTCTTTGCTGTTGGTGTAGCCACAGCAAGTTACAGTTCTGTGTGGTGTTTAGGTGGACCAGTCATCATGTCAAAAGCTTTGTGTGTATTACATCATTTAGTGGTTATGACATTTCTTTGAGTTGGTTATTCTTCCTACTTTACAGTGGAGAAACCTGAGGCATAGGCAGGGTAAGAAACTTGCCCAAGCTCATGGAAGATAAAGGGGTAGAGTTTGATTTCTAAACTGCCTATGTGCATGACCACCAAGCTCTCTGGCAATGCTGGGGACACCAGAACACTTCCTGTGTGCCAATTCAGGCTGATGGCTTTAGCAACTTCATTCCCTTTAGGATGTATGGTAACTAGATAATGTACACCCTAGTGCACCCCCACATTACAGATGAGGAAACTGAGGCTCTCAGATGCTCAGGAACTTTCTCAAAGTCCAGAATCTGGCACTCAGGCTCATGGTCTTTACTGTGAGCTGGTATCACCTATGCCCTTTGAACTTCATTTCACTGCTTAAGTGCCCACTTCCCTTACTAGACTGTGAGATCCTTGAGGGCATGGACACTGCCTTAATCACCTGGCTTAGAACTTGGCTCGGTAAATGCGTGACTCATTTGTTTTTTTCAGTGCTAAATGCAGTGCTTAACACGCAAAAGGTGTTTGCAATACACAGTAAATGAAAAAACAGAGGAAGGTGTGAGTGATAGCTCCTGAGGTCAGAAAGAGTAATCTTTCTATGCAGACTGATAATCAGGCAGTCTCTCTCCTAGAAAATTGAGCCTATAGACTGTGCTTTGCAAAAGTCAATTCCGTACATTGACTTGGTCTCAGGATGGAAACGATTTGGCCTTGACCAGTCCTCCCCAAATATCACAACACTTCAGTAATTTCCCTGTTGCTATAATAGCCCCTAGTCAAAACAAAACCAGACACAATGAAGATTCAGATATTACATACATTCATGGAATACAGCAAGACTTAGTCTTTAAGACCATTCTCTTTGGTCTGGTCTTGGCTGGTTTTAGCCCTCTTGACCTTTAACAATTCTTTGTGGTAATTTCACAGATGTTACAGAAGATGCCTTTGACATAGTAGCTAATACAGCATCCTGGGAACCAGACTTAAGCGTCAGGGACAGGTACGAGGTACCCTAAATATGTGGGAATTTAACATGAAGCCAAAGAAGCAAAGTTACCTTTTCCTAGGAGGGGAGTTCCTGCCAAATAAATAAAATAATTAATTAATCAAATAAACCAACTACCCTGAAGCAGACAATGAAAGGAGGCTGTGGTTTCTAGTCAGCTAGACAGGTGAAGAATACAAATAACCAGAAGTGAGTTTGCGAAGAACCTGTTTGGAAATCCGACATGAGTCCAATACGGTATCAAGCCCCTACTTGCAAAACTCTATTGAAACAAGGCCATGTTCAAACAATTGTGGTTTCTTCGAATTCAGGAGACAGCTGTCCAGAAAAGTGACTCACCAGAGAGGTTAATATTGTAGATGTTGCCTTGAGAGCAAGTTATCCACATGTGGGAATGACTTACTAAACCTGTTGTAGAAGCAAGAGGTGACAGTTGCAGGAAATGAAAGAACTATGCAGTCAACCATATTCCACTCCCATGAACTCACATTCCAGTGAGAGGATTTCCTTTCTGTTTCTCTGCTGATCTCCACCTTTGATAGTGATTCTCCGAGTCCCATCAGACAGAGGATTGTTATCCAGAGACCCCATCCTTTGGCAGTACCTTTGGTTGCCCAGCTATAAACCTATCCTCCACCTTCCCTGCTGGCAAGAGCCTGGCTTTGTTCGGGTGTTCATTCTCTGTGTATGTGTGCAGAGTTCCAGATGATGAATGTTCATTAGCCTAAGTCAACCATGGTAAATCCATTCTCCTTACCAGAGATTGATTTAAACACAAGCTAACCTGGCTAATATCTAGATCTAATCAGATGGCATAAGCAGTGGGCCATGAAGGATTCTTCCTCCCTTAATAAAAAGGTATGTGGGAGGACATACCCAACCTATTTTGTTGCTAGGTATCTTCTGTCTTGTCTGCATCAATTCCTGAAGCATTGTAGTCATCTTGCTACCATGAGGAATAAGCTTTCCCATATCCTGAGGCCATCATAAAGATGGCAAGCACCTCGATCCTTGATGACAATATTGTACCACTAAAAAAAACCAAACTTGATGATAGGCATCTTGCTATAGAAATTTTCTTCTTGCTGCCATGAAGCAGCCTTTAGCTAGGTAATTTTCTTGCTCACCCAATACAGGTGAATCTGATCCCTGTTCCAAGGCAAATTTTAGTTTCTTAAATATTCTTATCTTAGCAATTATAACTAGGGTTTTTTGAAAAAGTGAGGCTACAGTGGTAGACAGTTTCGCATAAGCTACATGTATCATCCAAAAATGACTTAAGGAATGCATAATCTACATTATTGTGTGCATAATCTACATTATTGTGATAAGAGGTAGGATTAAAATACAACAGAAGTGGTTTAATTGGCATGCACATTTTAACTTTTAAAATGATTACTATAACACTTAATTTTGGAAAATTTCTTTTCCTAAGCAGATTAAATAAAAATATACTTCTTTTACAAGAAAAAAAAAAGAATGCATAATCTAAAACAAGAGTTGGTACACCTGTTCTATAAAGGGTCAGATAGCCCATTAAAACTTCCATCTTTATGGCCCATCTCTGTAGCAGCTTCACAATTCTGCCATCATGGTACAAAAGTGACCATAGACAATACATAAATGACTCATTGTGGCAGTGTTCCAATAACACTTTATTTAGCAAAACAGGCAGAGGGCCAGATTTAGCTTACAGGGTGTGCTTTGCCAGCCATGGTATACAGTTCCCAAAAGATGCATTCCTTTACTGTGAAAAGCCTTCTGATGGCTTCCTGATATGAAGGAAACCCACTGACTTTGTCTGGTACCACTGTTCACTTCCCACCAGCCACTCTGGCCTTCTTTTTTGTTAATCCATGAAATCTTTCCCCTCCCCCACTTTAGGGGCTTTGCATTTGATGTTTCTTTTCCCAGAATGCTTTTTCCTGGCTCTTGCCATGGTGGCTTTCTTCTCTTCATTCACAAATAAACACAAATATCACCTTCTGAAAGAGGCTTTTCCTCAGCACTTAATCAAAACATCCTGCTTTCCCCAGTCACTTCCCTGTCCATTATCTACTTTACTTTCTTCTTTGTATTTATTGGTGTCCATCTCTCCATTTCCCTGCCATCAGCCCTGCCCCCTTAAAACTTTCTAAGGGCAAGGACCTTAAGTTACCACTTAATTCTCCAGGTCCAGAAATGAAGTAGATAGTAAATATTTATTGCCTATTGAATGAATGAAACTCTTGTGGGCTCTTGTTAGCTTAAGGAAATGTTTTAAAGAATTTCAAGTATTTTCTTTTTGAAGATTTTATTTATTTATTTATTTATTTATTTATTTATTTATTTGAGAATGAGAGAGAGCACACAAACAGGCAGAAGGGGCAGAGAGAGAGAAAGGGAGAAGCAGACTGCCCTCTGAGCAGGAAGCCCAATGTAGGGCCAATCCCAGCATCCCAAGACCATGACCTGAGCTGAAAGCAGGCACTTAACCGACTGAGACACCTAGACACCCCTCAAGTATTTTCTTTAATACATAAAATTTTTTTCTAATCTGACAGTCTACTGGTCTCCACAATATGGCTCATGCATGACTCCCTTTAGGGTTATATTTTACTTCTCAGTAGCTAAGTATGTTAGAACGAGACACAAAGCTAAATGGCTAATAGAAATATTAGTACTGGGCGCCTGGGTGGCTCAGTGTGTTAAAGCCTCTGCCTTCGGCTCAGGTCATGATCTCAGGGTCCTGGGATTGAGGCCCGAATCAGGCTCTGCTCAGCAGGGAGCCTGCTTCCTCCTCTCTCTCTGCCTGCCTCTCTTCCTACTGTGATCTCTCTCTCTCTGTCAAATAAATAAATAAAATCTTAAAAAAAAAAAAAGAAATATTAGTACTTATTGGTACTCGATGCTCTGAGGTAAAAAGCTTTTACAAAAGTCAGGAAGGGGTTACTTTCTTATTTTTTTTACCTACCAAATAATCCTGGAGACACTAAAATCCCATTTGTCATGGTGTATGCTCATGAGGGGTTTCCCTTCTATGAAGAATCACAAGAAACTCTGGCCCAGATCCACGTCAACGCTGGAGCCCATATTCTGTATTAAGCTTGAACTACTACATTTTAGGAAATCAGAGAGTCTCTACTTTATTGAATAGTACAAATAAAGGAGAGGAGATTACAAGCTTGTGTGAAAGATCTTTTTGCTTTATAAAACTGTACACATGGTGATTTTCCACAAGGAGTGTGACCATATGAAAAGGCTACTTTATTCTGCTTGCCTAAAAATAATTTCAGAAAGCCCTTATAAATACACTTACAGATAACATTCAGTGAGTGGGGAAAGGGAGTAGGGGTGGGAAGTATCCTTGTTTGGCACTGTTTTCTAATATGAGTTAATACTAGATTTTCCAAAATTTTGGGTCATCTTCTCCACACCCCTCAGTGTGTGAGTCAACCCCACCCTTGATGATTGCCTGCCTGGCTGTGGGCCACTTGCCAGCCATCCTCAGACCAGGAAATCTGGTTAAAATATGATCTCTGGTGCTTGACTAAATATTTTTTTAAGTCTTCTCATTAAAATCTGTGACTCTCCCTTGAAACTCCCTCCCAAATACTTCTTTTAAAATCCCCTGCGGATGCGGTGGAGAACAAAAACGTTCTTAAGAAAAAGAAGAGTCACACAGAAAGAAATGAGAATGACAGATTTCTCATTAATGCTTCCCTTTTTATTGATCTAAAACTTATCCACCCACCTGGAGGTCATTCTCAAGTGTTCTTAAGGTCCGTGCTCTCAGTTACTAGTGGAAGCAGGAAACATCTTTCTTGTTCAGGGGGCAGAGATGGAGTTAACATGTCCATGAACATTGGCTATTTCAGCTGTCTCCAGCCAACTCCCCTCTGTTTATGACCAGCATCCTAAGCCACAGTGAAAAAGGCTGACCATTTTGGTCCATCCCCAGCTTCTGCAGAAAGAGCAAACAGAAGTGCATATAAGATCATGTAAATGAGTATGAGGGGTCAGGTGGGAAATGTATGCTTTGGGAGCAGTCACTACCAGTTCCTGCCAAGTATGACACACATAAGAATGTTGGTCCAGAGGTGCCAGATATTGTGATTTTTCCAAACAAAATACAGAAACTTGGGTTATTCTTCCAATTTCTAAATATTGGAGCAATTTTTAAAAAAAGAAGAATCGCCCAATCGTGTCCAACAAAACCAGATTGGGCCTGTAGATTGCTTCTCTGAGGCTACTCTGTAGCAGTTACATAAATCTCTGTGGTAGTTTCAGTGAGCTGGGGTGTTTCCACAGAGCATCATCAACAACTTCTGTGCTGGGAGCCAGGCTCATAGCATGTTCAGGAGCAAGTCCTAAGCTGCAGGTGCCAGAGTTCCTCCATCCTTCTGGACCATGGCCAAGGAAGTCTTTTCCTCTGCTTGGCTCCTTCCCCAAGCTTTGTGACACATGAGTGCAGGGTACATATATGGGGTTGACTATTTGAGATCGTCAGCCTCTTTGCCATCATGACTGGCACTCACTGGTGGGAAGGATGAAAACCCGGTTCTGATCAATGAAGAATTTTTTTGATTCTATACTGAAATGGTGGGCTTCTCAGTCTATATTTAGACCTCCATTCAAAACCTTGCAATTTTTTTCCCTTGAACTCTAACCAAACATGAGCTTCAAGATGATGTATATTTTGTTTTTCTAATCTCATCCTTGATTCTTAGAACCAGAGGCAAAATGTAAAATAAACATGAAGACACAAGAATATCTTCACATAGTGGCTGTTTTTATTTAGTTAGAAGCTCATGTTTTCTTTACTTACATTGCCTTTGAAGAGCTTTGATTGTAGATAAAGACAAATAACTTTTGTTAAACTAAAGATTTATACTTAAAATACTTGTGCACATGTCATGAACCTCGAAGTGCCAACAAGATCTTCTTCATCAGTACACCTATTCCTGCACCTCGCTTTTCTCTAGCAATGTCTTGTGCGCTTTTCTCCTCTTGGTGTTGAGAATGGAACTCCCTCCGGAAAGCCGCATTTGTCCCCAGAGGACTCTCTGCAGAGGCAGCTATCCTTGGCCCCCACTGGCATGAATATGGCCATGACAGAGCAAGGAATTATCCCGCACCTGCCTGACCCCACTGCGATTTGTCCAACCACTGGAGAATTCTGTCTCACTCTGGAGTGTTTTGGGACTCCATCCAATCCACAGTGCTCAATTATTTTGAGCTGGTTAAGTACTACTTATAAGGATCTCATGTTGCTTTTGCTTTGGGTATGTATCTCCCTCTAGATACATTTTAAGCTCCTTCAAAGTCTTTTTCTCATTATTAAAAATAGAGAAATCTAGGCAGTGGCCTATGGATTGCCAGATTTTAATCTACATCCAGAGGTAACCACTATAGATATGTTGGTTTATTTCCTTAAGATGTTAAACATAGATAATACTTTCTCTTGTTTCTGTGACACCATCTATTATAAAACACCATGGATTTAACTTGTGCTAATAGAACCTCATGAAACTAGTTCCTTCCTGTCACAGCTTCTCTTAACTCTGATATCATCAGCTCAGATGAACTTCCTTGCTGACCTTTCCTAAAGCAATCATCCATCCCCCTGCCCTGCATCTCTTGTGCTCTGTCTTATTCCTTTTATTTTCTTTATTTCTTAGGACATAATACTATATGAAATTGTCTTGTGTCTCTACCTCACTGTAAACTAACAACTCACTAGAACATAAGTTCAGAAGAGCATAAGACTTCTGTCTTATTCACTGCTGTAGTATCAAAGCCTAGAACAATGCCTCTGATCTCTTCTAGAACTGCTAAAAGGATGATACAAAGGGTTTTTTGTTTTGTTTTGTTTTGTTTTTTTAAGCAATGAATCTGTAAAGACAGGAATAAGGGGAGAGAAAAAGAGTGTAGTGGGGCTAAGGGTTGGTTCTAGAAAAAGCAAATTGTGTTTTGGTTCCTATATCAACCCTACAGGGTCCTAACAAATCTGTGTCCCCACAGCCTACACCCAAACTCTGATTTAGTATCCTTTTATTTGGATGGTGCTGATTTTGTCTTTGGTTTAAGGATCATGATCTTAAATATATTTTCCTGCCCATAAAAGGATGAAAGTATCAATTTCTTTAACCTAACCTTACCAGAGATAACTGTTGTTAACATTTTAATAAACTTTAAACCTTGTTTCTATACTTTTTTTTGGTAGGTACCACAAGGAAGGTTGCTCTAATCTAAATAGATATGGGTGCTATTGACAAACTAGTAAAGTAGGCTTCATTCTTTTTGTCTGTTTGGTCCACCAAAGTGTACTTAATAAAAAATTCAAGTCACTAATGTAAGAAGAATCCAGAAGTTAAATGGAAAATGGGTGAAATTCCTATTAATTTATATTTTTAACCTCTCTTATCCTTTGTGTCTTATTACAAGTGACATATGATTAAAATCAGGTTATTTCCTAGTATCCATCTCCTGTTCCACATTTTTCATCTGAACGTATTACCCCTCAGCTTTTGGCACACATGTTAGTAGCTGGGGAAATGATAATAATGTCATTGAAGATGGTAGCTTCAGAGAGGAAATAACCAACAAGGCTAGAACCTAAGCCACAAAGTTCCAGTGTTGAGGCAAATCTCATTTGGAAGAAAAGAAAGAGGGCAAAACTATGTGAACTGACCCCATAAATGAAAACTGGGTTAAACCCTTTTTTGTATAATCTCTGAAATTATAGACTGACAACCTTCAGGGTGACAAAAATTGGAGGATCAAACTATCCCCTAGTCTTTGAAGTACACTGAGGATAATTTGGGGAAATGGAGCTATGGCCAGATGAATTTCTGAAAACCAAATTCTATCAAAATAACTTATTTTTATAACTTTGAGTATAGTCATTAAGGGTGGCATAAGTGATCTTTAAATGGTTGTGCTATTTCTTAGTGAAAAGAAAAACTTGGTCAATATCTTTAGGAAAATGGCTGAGGTTTTAAGCAATTCTCGTGTTCGCTCTCAGAATCTTTTTAATAGTGGGCTTGCCGGAGTGTCTCAACTTTCCACACTGATAATGAATGTTGATCAGTCTTCTCCTACTGGGAATGATGTAATATAATAAGACCTTATTGGATGACTTCCCTGCAGAAAATAGCTTTGAACCTTGACATAATCCAAAAAGCTGGAGATATTGGGGAGTGAACAGAAGATGCCCTCTAGTAGTGAGTACACACTTGCGAGTGGATAACAGAGGAGCTGTGTAAATGAGATTCCATGTTCACAGCTTAGGTAAGCTAAGGGCAGTGGTGCAAGGCAGGAGTGCCTATGAAAAAAGACAGAGTTTTTCTGGCCAGAGAAACCAGAACACACCAAAAAGAATGGGGGATTCATTACAAAGACAGATCTAGACAATTTCCAAATTCTGTTTACCCATATCTCTGGCTGACTCTTAAACTATGCACGCAGGATTAGGGATGCCTCTGTGGCTCAGTCAGTTAAGCATGTGACTTCAGCTCAGGTCAAAATCCCAGGACCCTGGGATTGAGCCCCTGAATCAGGGTTTCTGCTCAGTGGGGATCCTCTTCCCTCTTCCTCTGCTCCTCCCCACTTCGTGTGCTCTCTGTCTTTCAAATAGTTAAATGAAATCTTTAAAAAACAAAAAACAAAAAGAAACAAACAAACAAAAAACCATTATGCATGCAGGGTAGAGACTCAAAGTAAGTCCGCTGAAGACCAGAGACCAATTGAGCCTGCAGTTGCCACCCAAGAAACAGCATGAAGTTTAAGTTCATAAGACAATCACTAGCTAAAATGAAAGCAATACCAGAGGGAAATAACAAGAATCCAGAATCTATACAACTAAATGTTCACGTTTTTAAAGATACAATCCAAAATTACTCCACATGCAAAGAATCAAGAAAGTGGAGCATGTTCTCAAGCGAAAAGAAAGTCAATGGAGTCTGACCCCAGAATTAACCAGATGATGGAACTAAAAAGCTAGAATTTTAATGTGGTTCTTACAGCTTATCCTAAATGGTGCACTTCATGATGAAGTGAAAAGGCATGAGGTCTCCTCAAAAAAAATAGAAACAATAAAAAGAGAATAAAATGTAAATTCTAGAAATAAAAAAGCTAGTACCTGAAATTTTAAAAAAATGAATTGCTTCAAAGTTAGATGGAGATGTGGAAGAAAATAACAAATAAACCTGAAGAAAGAACAACAAAAATTATCCAATGTGAGTAACAGGCAAAAAAATAAATAAAAGAATGAATTCTCAGAGACCTGGTAGATAATATCATAAGGCCCAATATATGTGTTATGTGTAAATGGAATTGTATAAGGTGAAGGGAGAGGGACTGGAGAAGTGAAAATATCTGAAGAATTAATGACCAATATATTATTAAATTTAGTTAAACACAGATACAAAGATACATGACGGTCAATGAAAACCAAGCAGAATAAGCCTCAAGAAGTCCTCACTAAGTTCTTCATAGTCAAACTGTTGAAATCCAAGGATAAATAGCAAACTTTGAAAGCAGTAAGAGAAAAGGAGCCCATAACATCCAAGGAAACAGTGATCTGTTTGTCTCTGAGCAGAATTATGGAGCCCAAAAGATGGTAGAGCGACACCTCTGAAGTGCTAAGAAAGAATAGAAATGGTCAAATCATAATTCATCACCCAGCAAATATATCCTACAAACTGAAGGCTGATGACATTTTCACATAAAACAAAACTAAAATAAATTGTCACCAGCGGACCCAGCCTTGAAGATCATCTAAAGGAAGTGCTCCAGAATGAAGGGAAATGATACAAGATGGAAATTTAAATCCTAAGAATGAAAAGCATTGAAAAAGGTAAATGTCTGGGTAAATTCAAACTACTTTTATAATTTTTGATTTTTCCCCCTTTATTTATTTACAAGCCATAGAACAATTTAAAGCAAAATTTATAACATTGATTGATGGGGTTTGTAAGGCATGGAGATGTAATACAACCAAATACTTTAGCACAAAGGAAGAGAGAGTGAATGTGGCCCTGTATGGATACATTTTCACACTTCACCTGAAGTAGTAAAATACTAACTGTACATAGACAGCAAATAGTTAAGGAGGTATATTATAATCCCTAGGGCAGCCACAAAATATAATAATACAAAGAAATATAACTAAAAAGCCAGTAGGTGTGAGATATTTACCAGAGGATAACATAAGAACATAATGTCATTCTTGATCAGTGTCCTTTAGCTATTTCTTGACTTAAACTATTATAATTATTATTGGTAGTAGTCTTCATTAACAAGTAAAGTATAACTCAAGGCCTGATCAGAGGACATCAACTTTCTTCCTTCATCTTTAATATTTTACATTATAAACACCAAAAACAAAGGTAAGAGAAAGAAAAAATAAACAAGCAGAACTACATTAGACTAAAAAGGTTTTGCAGAACAAAGAAAGCCATCAACAAAGTGAAGTGACCTATGGAATGGAAGAAAATATTTGCAAATCATGTATCTGATAAGGGGTTAATATGCAAAATATAAAAAGAACTCCTACAACTCAACAGAAAAATATATTGGGTTAAGAAAATAGGCAGAGGAGGGGTGCCTGGATGGCTCAGTCGTTAAGCCTCTGCCTTCGGCTGGGATCATGATCCCAGGGTCCTGGGACTGAGGCCCACGTCGGGTTCCCTGCTCAATGAGGATCCTGCTTCTCCCTCCCCCATTCTCTCTACTTGTGTTCCCTCTCTTACTGTGTCTCTCTCTATCAAATAAATAAATAATATTTAAAAAGGAAAAGAAAAGAAAAGAAAGAAAATAGGCAGAGGAGGGCACCTGACTGACTCAGTCAATACAGCATGCAACTCTTGATCTCAGGGTTGTGAGTTTGGGCCCCACATTTGGTGTAGAGATTACTTAAAAATAAAATCTTTTTAAAAATGAAATGCCTAATTTTAAAAAATGGGCAGAGGATCTGAGTAGACATTATTCTAAAGAAGATATGCCAATGATCAGGTACATAAAAAGATGCTCAACATCACTAATCATCAGGTAAATGGGAATCAAGACCATAGTGAACTACCACTTTATCCCTGTTAGATTGGTCAGCTTCAAAAAGATAAAAAATCACAAGTGTTGGTGAGAATGTGAAAAAAAGGAAATTCTTGTGCACTGTTGGTGGGGATATAAATCAGTGCAGCCACTGTGAAAAACAACAAGGTTTTTCCTCAAAAAATTAAAAAATAGAAATAGCATATAACCCAGTAATTCTACTTCTGGATATTTCCCTGACGGAAATCAAATCACTGTCTTAAAAAGTCTCTGTACCCTTATGTGCACTGAAGCAATATGTATAATAGCCAGGGGACAAAAACAGTGAAAGGTCAATGGATGAATGGATAAAGAAAATGTGAGATATAGATACATGGATAGAGATATATAATGGAATATTATTTAGCCATTAAAAAGAGGAAATCCTGCCATCTGTGATAATATTCATAGACTTGTAGTGAAATATGCTAAGTGAAATAAATCAGAAAAAGACAGGATTTCACTAGCTTATGGTAAAGGCAAAGCAGGATCCTCATTTTAAAAAGAAGAAAACTATGCAGAGCACAATTGATTATTCCCCCCAGAACAGTAGTTCAAAGACCTCACCCAAAACACAGTCTGTGCACCTCAGCTTCCCATCTGAAATGGCATAGAGGAGTCTCCTCTCTTGGTGACTATGCTAAGGAAGGCCGACTTTCAGGGAAAGAGTAGCTAGATTATAGGAAGAATAAAATCAGAAATAGAGCACATATGTATGGGTCACTCACATATTTATGTGGAAGAATATTATTGACCACTAATGCAAGTTGATTATACTAAATTTTTATTTATTCAAGGCAAAAATCACAATTTTAGGGGAAGTGGAAGTAATCTGAGCATAGGCCCCATTTCTGAAATGAGGTATGACCATCTCCATCAGGACCCTTAGACCAAAAAGCCTTTTTTGCCCACATATTCAGTACCATTCAGTACCCATCTCTTCAGGATGGCCTTTGAAGAATCTTAAAAGAATTTTACCAATGATCTTTATTCATGGCAGTGGATAAATTTCTTTTTTGTGATTAGAAGATCAAGTAAAGAGAGGATTTGGGGGATATCCTGTATAGAAATTTAAAACTTAATAAGTTAACTATAACTCAAATTCTTTAAAAATGAACTAATGAATTGTCAAACACTACATTAAGAACTAATGAGGTATTGCCACTCTCAGCAATAGACAGACCACCTAAGCAGAAAATCAACAAAGAAACAAGAACTTTGAATCACACATTGGGCCAGATGGACCTCATAGATATATACAAAATATTCCACTCTAAAACAACAGAATACTCGTTCTTCTTGAGCACACATGGAAATTTCTCCAGAATAGACCACATGCTGGGTCACAAATCAGGGCTCAACCTATACCAAATGACTGAGATTATTCTCTGCATATTCTCAGACCACAATGCCTTGAAACTGGAACTCAACCACCATAAAAAGTTCAGGAGAAAATCAAACACTTGGAAGCTAAAGAACATCCTGCTCAAGAATGTTTGCATGAACCAGGAAATCAAAGAAGAACTTAAACAATTCATGGAAATCAATGAGAATGAAGATACATCAGTCCAAAACCTATGGGATACGGTGAAGGCAGTCCTAGGGGGGATATACATAGCCATCCAAGCCCCACTCAAAAAAATTGAAAAATCCCAAATACACTGACTCTCTTTACACCTTAAATAACTGGAAAATCAACAACAAATTAAGGCAAGTCCACACACAAGAAGGAAAATAATTAAGATTAGAGCAGAGATCAATGGATTAGAAACTAGAGATACAGTAGAGCACATCAATGAAACTAGAAGCTGGCTCTTTGAAAGAATTAATAAAATCAATAAGCCATTGGCCAAACTAATCCAAAAGAAAAGGGAGAAGACCCAAATTAATAAAATTATGAATGAAAGGGAAGAGATCACGACTAACACCAAGGAAGTAGAAACAATCATCAGAAACTACTATCAACAGTTATATGCCAATAAGTTAAACAACCTCAAAGATATGGATGCATTCCTGGAAACCTATAAACTTCCAAGGCTGAAACAGGAAGAAATTGACAATATGAATAGGCCAATATCTAGTAACAAGATTGAAGCAGTGATCAAAAACTTCCCCAAAACAAGAGCCCAGGACCTGATGGACTCCCTGAGGTATTCTACCAAATATTCAAAGAAGAAATAACACCTATTCTCTTGAAGCTATTCAAAAAATAGAAACAGAAGGAAAACTTCCAGACTCTTTCTATGAAGGCAGCATTACTTAGATTCCCAAACCAGGCAAAGACCCCATCAAAAAGGAGAATTTCAGGCCAGTATCCCTGATGAATATGGATGCCAAAATTCTCAACAAGATCCCAGCAAATAGTATCCAACAGTACATTAAAAAATTATCCACCATGACCACGTGGGAATTATCTCTGGGATGCAAGCGTGGTTCAACACTTGCAAATCAATCAATGTGATAGAACAAATCAATAAAAGAAGAGAGAAGAATCACACAGTCCTCTCAATTGATGCAGGAAAAGCATTTGACAAAATACAGCATCCGTTCCAGATTAAAACTCTTCAAATTATATGGATAGAGGGAACATTCCTCAACTTCATAAAATCTATCTATGAAAACATCACAGTGAATATCATTCTCAATAGGGAAAAGCTGACAGCTTTCCCACTGAGATCAGGAACATGACAAGGATGCCCACTCTCACCACTGTTGTTCAACATAGTACTAAAAGTCCTAGCAGCAGCAATCAGACAACAAAAAGAAATAAAAGGTATTCAAATTGGCAAAGAAGAAGTCAAACTCTCTCTCTTCACAGATGACATGACATATTATATGGAAAACCCAAAAGACTCCACCCCCAAACTACTAGAACTTATATAGCAATCCAGTAATGTGGCACGATACAAAATAATGCACAGAAATCAGTTGCTTTCTTATACATTAACAATGAAACTATAAAAAAGGAAATTGGAGAATCGATTCCATTTACTATAGCACCAAGAACCATAAGATACCTTGGAATAAACCTAACCAAAGAGGTAGGATCTGTACTCGAGGAACTACAGAACACTTATGAAAGAAATTAAAGAAGACACAAAAAGATGGAAAAGCATTCCATGCTCATGGGTCAGAAGAATAAACATTGTTAAAATATCTATACTTCCCAGAGCAATCTATATTTTGATGCCATCCTGATTAAAATTCCACCATCATTTTTCAAAGTGCTAGAACAAACAATCCTATAATTGGTATGGAACCAGGAAAGACCCCAAATCGCTACGGAAATGTTGATAAAGAAAAATAAAGCTTGAGGCATCATGTTGCCTGACTTCAGGCTTTACTACAAAGCTGTGATCAACAAGCATGGTACTGGCACAAAAACAGACACATAGACCAGTGGAACAGAGTAGAGAGTCCCAATACGGACCTGCAACTCTGGTCAAATAATCTTCAACAAAGCAGGAAAAAATATCCAGTGGAAAAAAGACAGCCTCTTCAATACTGGGAAATACTCTTTCCAACTGGGAAAATTGGACAACTACATATAAAAGAATGAAACTCAGCCATTCTCTTACATCATGCACAAAGATAAACTCGAAATGGATGAAAGACCTCAATGTGAGGCAGGACTCTCTCAAAATCCTAGAGGAGAACATAAGCAGTAAATCTTTGAAATCAGCCACAGCAACTTCTTTCAAGACAAATCTCCAAAGGCAAAGGAAACAAAAGTGAAAATGAACTTTTGGGACTTCATCAAAATAAAGAGCTTCTGCACAGCAAAAGAAACAGTCAACAAAGAAGCAGCCCAAGGAATGGGAAAAGATATTTGCAAATGACACTAAGACAAAGGGCTGATATCCAAGATCTATAGAGAGCTCCCCAAACTCAACACCCCAAAAACCAGATAATCATGACAAAAAAATGGACAGAAGATATGAACAGACACTTCTCCAAAGAAGGCCTACAAATGGCTAACAGACACATGAAAACATGTTCATCATCATTAGCCATCAGGGAAATTCAAACCAAAACCATGTTGAGATACCACTTCACACAGTTAGAATGGCCAAAATTAATAGGACAGGAAACAAGTATTAGAAAGGATGTAGAGAAAGGGAACCCTCTTACACTGTTGGTGGGAATTCAAGTTGGTGCAGTCACTTTGGAAAACAATGTGGAGATTCCTCAAAAAATTAAAAATAGAGGTACCCTATGACCCTGTAATTGCACTACTGGGTATTTACCCCAAAGATACAGATGTAGTGAAAAGAAGGGCCATACGTACCCCAATGTTCATAACATCAATGGCCACAATCACCAAACTGTGGAAAGAGCCAAGATGCCCTTCAACAGTAAATGGATATACATGGATATGGATAAAGAAGATATGGTCCATATATACAATGGAATATTACACAGCCCTCAGAAAGGATGATTACCCTACATTTTTTATCAACATAGATGGAACTGGAGGAGATTATATCAAGTGCAATAAGTCAAGGAGAGAAAGTCAATTATCATATGGTTTCACTTACTTATGGAGCATAAAGAATAACATGGAGAATATTAGGAGAAGGAAAGGAAAAGTGAATTGAGGTAAATCAGAGGGGGAGACAAATCATGAGAGACTGTGGAGAGAAAGAAACTGAGGGTTTTGAAGGGAAGGGGAAGGGGATATGGGAGAGTCTGGTGGTGGTATTAAGGAAGGCAAGTATTGTGTGGAGTACTTTGTGTGGTGCACAAGTACTGAATTTTGGAACACTGAAAAAAATGAAATAAAATTAAAAAAAAACTAATGAGGTATTATATGTTGGCTAATTGGACATAATAAAAAAATGTAATCTATGACAACAGATATCTGAACTGGTTACCAATTCTGCTTTTATGACTCACTGTGAATTTATTGGGCAGGGGGAAGGAGATAGTGCTGGAGGGGATGAGTTGATTATAATTTTCAATAGATAAAACTTCAAATGTTTTCATATTTGGTTGGGACTCTTAAAATATCTAGGTGACTAAAATAGAAAGAGTCACCACTGATCAAGAGAGGAAAACCAAAGGGACAATATGGGCTTGAAATGTTTTATTCACCTTCTATGGGACTGGCTTACAGAGTCTACTGGAACATTTGTCTAGCTGATGAGGTCACTTTCAATGCTCAGGTCCTAGTATTCATCAAAAAGTTCCCAAAGAAAAGGGGAGGAGGGTGATACATACATTTTCTTCAGTCCTTTTTGTAAGCTGGGCTTTCTACTGTAGGCTTTATATTCGTGATCTCATTTAATCCTCAGATCAACTCAGTAAAGCAGATGGTATCATATCCATTATACAGAGGAGGACACTGACTTTTTCAAAGCCAGACAGGAAGTGGGAAAGCCATCAAGCAGATGAGGTCTACTTTACACTAAAGGCCATCCTCCCCCAAGTCTTCTAAGTCCATTTGCTCATCTATTGTCATATTAACAATACACATTCCTTGTTGGCCATCTGCCATCTAAATGATTTTGAGAAACCCAGCATTGCAATTTAACTACCTTAGAGATACTGTAAGAAAGGTTCAGGGGCATTTCAGAATTTCAATTAAAAGAAACCTCATCAGATGGACAGAATTCAAGGTTATAAATGCTAACTGTGTTAAACACTCTGATCTTAAAGCAGATCACCCTCCAAGAGAGGGCAGTCTATGCTTCTAGATGGTCAAGTCCCTGAATTTTTAATACCCAAGAAATCCTGCAAAGTTATGTAATCAGGAAGCTTCTCAAATATTAGAATGAAAATAACCTAGGCATAGGAGGGATTGTTTGATAGGTGGCTGGCTAAGTTAAAATACAATTAAATAAAAGTCTTTTCCCAGACTTTTTATCACATAACAGGTTGAAAATCTTTGCCTCATTGTTCTCATTAGTACAGTAGGAAATCTCTTCTGTTTATGCCGATGAAAAATGCCTCAGTCCAAATATCGAACACATGTGGCTTTATGCCAGTGGTTCTTGTCTCCATCAAATGTAAAGTCCACTTTTATAAAAAAAAAACACTTTTTTACCATCTTGTATAGAAATCCATAGGTTATATAACTCATATAAAATTGATAAGATAAATATAATGCTCTATATATAATATAAAATAAATAAAAATCATTTATAATAACATTTTATCAGAAAAAAATCGCAGGCATGGCAACTCTAGAAGACATTTTTAAAAGTATTACCATGGATATAGCTATTACTGGTAGCATTAATATTACCATGAATGCAACAGCCTCTGTGTAGCCGAGCACAGGTGTGTATATGGGTAATGGATACACTGCTTGCTCATTGCTGTCTGTGTTTTGATTTTTTTTGTGCCTCCAAATGATGAAAATCTCCTGGCAAAGTTCCAAACAAATCAAAGCACAATCTCCTTTAATTTTTTTTTTTTGCAGTAGTTGCATTCCTAGAAAATTGAGACTACATTAAAACTGTATAAAAACATTTCGTGATTATGTTAAAAAGAGTTGGTTTTAGGCTGCAGGATGTCTGCCAGGACTGTTCTTTGTTGTATAAGACTACCAGATTTAGGGGTTCCTGGGTGTCTCAGTCGTTAAGCATCTGCCTTTACTCAGGTGGTGATCCTGGAGTCCTGGGATGGAACCTGCATTAGGCTTCCTGCTCAGTGGGAAGCCTGCTTCTCCCTCTCCCACTCCCCCTGCTTGTGTTCCCTCTCTTGCTGTGTTTCTCTCTGTCAAATATATAAATAAAAACCTAAAAAAAAAAAAAAAAAGACTACCCTATTTAGCTTCCCTGGCTCCACTCTGTAAATATCAGTCACATTACCTCCACCATTGCAACTAGCAAAAATGCCCCCCACCCAGTTCCAAAACATCTCTGAGGAGGTGCTCCCTCCTTCTCCTTTGAGAACCGCTCCTTTCTTCACATTAGCAAGTTCTTGAAAAGCTATGTGTGCACATTTAATTTTCTACTTGAATCTGAATTTTTACATACTAAGTTTTATAAATTATATAGTATTTTTTTAAAAAAAGACACACTTGTTTTCATGGCATGAACAAAGGCATTCTTGATTCACTATAAGTAAATTTCTTGGCTCACCCTAGGTGGTGAAATAGGATACTGTTGACGAACTGTAGTGCCAGAAAGAATGCAAGTTACCTTACATGTGTACACAAGCAGGTAAACAAAAAGCAGGTGGACCACAAGTATGATAAAGATGCCTTGGCGTTGGTACAGGCATTTGTATATTCAGCTGACTCAAGAACTAGGCACAAACCCTTGGCCGTCTCACCAGTTGATGGGGTCAATTCAGGGAAAAGGTAAACCCAGGGAAAAGTGGATGTTGGTAGTTGCTAGGAGACCAAAAGTTTGTGAAGGAACAAAGGATATGAGTCAGGGTAAAGTGTGAATGTGTAAATGTAAACAAGGGTTAAGTAGTCATGTTACAGGTCAGGTGAAGAGAACTAAGGCTCAGAGAGCTACCTGCTCGATAGGGCTTCCTGAATTAAATTCTCTTGCATTGGGATCTTGCATTGGAGGGAGCTGCTGGTAGATGGCCCAGAACCGTTTTTTACTCTGCATCCCAGAGAGGTAGAAACACATGGTTGACGAGCTTCCTTCTGCCATTGTGCCCCTGACAGCTTCTGCTACATTGTGTCTCTGGAAAGCCAAGTGTCTTCAGCTGTGTGAGGCAGACATCTGTTCACCATATTGCCTGTGCCATCCTAGTGTCTGTTTCCCTGTCCCTTTGGGAGAAGGAGTGGTAGGCAGGAGTTCACACAGAAATTCTGGCCGGCCAAGAAAGACCACCTTCCAAGTTCCCCAGGCTCCAGCTTCCCTCAGGCTGATCATGCACGCCTCAGCCTCGCTGCAGTTTGCATACCCACCTCAGATTCCCTGCCTTACAAGGGCTCCAAAAATCGGGCCCAGGCAGACTCAAATGCCAATTCATCCTGAGTTCACTAGGCAATGTGCCTGGTGTCATTTGAGCTAGCTGTATGGCAGCCAATTTTTTTTTTTTTTTAAATGACATGATTGCCCAGGCTTTCAAATCCCATTATGAAACTTTTTATCCTTTTCTCAGAACTTTTTTTTTTTTTTTGTAATCTGTCATTTTAGTATGATGGAAAGAGATATTGAGGAGAAATACTTGAGAGTTTGTTCCATGGGGCCAGATGATGTGTTGAGTCACAATCACTGAACACATCTGGGGAATCTGCAGTTGTTCCCCTTCTTCTCTGTCCTGAAACGCTTCATGATGGACAGTCATTGGCTCTGAGAGAAGCCAGCAGTGGCCTGGAGAGGAAGAGGCAGGACTGATTCACAGGACAGCCTGGAAGTGTACGAGAATGATAGGAAAGAGGTCCCTACCCAGGCCCTGTCTCAGGGCCACCCCCACCTTTGGTGACAGAAAGCACAGAGGGCTGCTGGCTAATTCGGCCCTGATATGCTTTCAGGCCCCTGCAGGGATGAGGCCAGACTGTTATTAGAAACAGTTCCCCACCAACAGCCAACAGCAGGGTTCTGCCTGCTGCTTCACTATGGTTACACATAACTTGGGGGCTGCAAAATGATCCCCTTCACACTGAGGGGTATATAGAGTGCAGAATACATGCCCAAGTCAAAACATGGGCCTCAAAATTGGCTTCAAGAGAAGCAGTTACATACTTTTAAGGCCCTCTCTTCGGGCTTGACAGCTGTGAGGGAGTTCTTCTCGCCTATCTGCTTATCTAGAGAAAGCTGTAGGTGATGTTACGGCCTGCTACCCACATGTTCTCAAGTGGTCACACACATTCAGTGTGCTCTGAGCAGTGCATGCAGGATTCTTGAAGCCCTTAGCTCATGAAAGCCAGAAAGTTAATGATCTTCATAGCTGTGGCCAGCACCTAGTGTGGGTTCTGGCGCATAGTAGGAATGAATCAATACAGAAGAGGTAAAACGGCTGACTGCATGTGCCATTCCGTCCTTATCCCATCTCCTTTCCCTACCTCCCCCAACTAGCTCCACCCTACTCCCCTTTCTCTGAAAAGCTGCCTCAGTCAGTATAAAATGTAGTTATGAAACAGAATTATTCAAAGTTAAATGACTAAGAGAAGCAGTGTTAATATTGGTTAAGATCATAGACAAAGGAATTAGGAAAACCTGAATTGAAATCTTACTCTCTACCACTTGTTAGTTGGGTGACCTTGGACAAACTGTTAAATCTTGTCTATTTCCTCCTCTGGCAAGTAGGATTCATAATAGTACCTACCCCACACCTTGGCTGTAATGATTAGAGAGGATTCGTATGAAGTGCTCGGCACTGTGTTTGGGACTTGAGTATTCAGTGCATGTTAGCAGATGTTATTTTTTTCCATATGCTCACTAGCATTATGTGGGAATCAACCCAGCTAAGTGAGCACAGTTAGGCTTGTGCCTCTCTGAGGAAAATTGCTCTCTCATCCATCTCGGGAGCAACTGGAATTACCTTTGTACCAATTTGACCATCCATTAGCTTGGTTGCTATGGTTATGTTACTTAACCTTTTGGGCTTCAGTTTCTTCATTGTAAACAGAGGTGTCTGCTCTGTCTACACTCAAAGATAATCACATGTGAAAGTGATTACAAAAGGTCCTAAAGAATAACTTGGAGTTTTTGGTTTATGCCATTGTCTAGATACCTAACATTTAAGGGTTAGGTGAGGGAGTGGGGAGGGATATAAAAGACAGGAGACACTTTGAAAGGAACATTCTAAAGGCATTTATCTCACCTTTATTGACTTATGCATTGATGAATTGAAGGATTCATGATTTAGAACAATTAAACCAATCACTCTAGCTGGTGTAGATCAGTAAACGTGCCTTGTGTGGAAAGCTAAAAAAAAAATCACATGACCTCCATTTTCATTCCAGCCATTCTGCATGGTGTCCAAATCATTTTTCTTTTTAGGGATTAGACAGTTACTACTAACTTAAGGCACATTTTCCACCAGCATACGGTTCTTTCATTCATATGTGTAAAGAGTGGGAAAGAAATGGCAAAGAAGGGAAAAAAGTACTTATAATCAATCATATTTATAATTATGCTCATGTTATTAGAGCTTGCCATGTCATTTAGTGTTCCTCAACCCAATTCCAACATAATGGAAGGGGTCCTGCTCCCATAACTCCAGCCATTCAGGTCCAATCTGACACTACCCAGAGACAGCATCAGACTCCAAAGGTGAAGGGCACAGTCCTATAAAACTGCCTCCCCACCCTCTACATGACATGCCAGTCACAATCCCTGTGCTGTGACCTGTGCTTCTGGTTGGCCTGCTACAGATTGGAAGTTCCAACAACCCACTCCTTAGGTTCGATTAATTTGCAACAGTGACTGACAGAATTCAGGGAAACACTTAGATTCACCAGTTCATTAAAGTATATAATAAATAATATAAGTCATCAGTCAAATGAAGAGATCCATAGGAGGTTAATCCATAGGAAGATTAATAAGGAGGCACCCATTTTATTTTTATGGCTCTAAAGCATTTCAGAAACTGGTTGAAAACAAATATATCTGTGAAATATATATTTGGTCATTTAAATAATTATGTCAAATCTTTAATTATATTAAGTATTTTTGCCTAAATAATCTCATTTAATTCCAGCCTATAGGATAGATACATTATCTCCATTTTACATGGGAAGAAGAAATTAAGGTTTACAGAGGTTAAGAAACTTGGCCAAGTCACACACCTGTGAATTGCAGAACACTGATCTTTTATAATGTCTGCTTTTTCTTATTTTGTTTCCTCAACTTTAGTGGATTGTCACTAACCACCCTGGGTCATTACATCTGTGGTGACAGAGGACGAGGTAGAGTGACATTTAGAGCCCTGAATGACTCAGGTTGCCATTAATCTCTTCTTGAACTGGCAAAAACTCAAGAATGAGCTTGTGCCATTGACACTTACTCTATGGAATCCCATGCACTTGGTTTCCACTGCTGGAGATCCATGTCACTCTGTACTGATACAAGATTCCACTCCTCTTAAATACCATCAGTCCCTTAATCACTGCAATTATCTTGGGTGACTTTTCATCAATTAGCCTACTGCTCCATTTCCTTTATCATCATTTATGAAGCAATGTACTATAAGCAAAATCCATCCATATTGGGCATGTAGGATCAGGAAGGGGTTGTCCTTGTCCCCCAAGAGCAGCTGCTCTAGGGAAAGCATACATAGGTAGATAAGTAGGTAGATAAGCAAGACAGTGACAAATATGAAATGAAGGTCGTAATAATGTGCTGTGTGAGCAGTGATGGAAGAGAGTGACTAATTCCAGTTTAAGGCTGGGGATCTACAGAGGCAGATAATCTGACTTGGAAAGAAGAATGAGAGATGAATGTGGTAGAAGGATTATACTGTGGGTCAGAAAAATCTATCTTGACTATCAGACCCAGAGATGACCATCATGTCCCTCTTTTTCACAGAGTCAAGGATAGTAAGAGTTTCCTTCTCTCTACCACCAAGGGATCATTGCCAGTTCAAGAGAATTCATTGAATGTGGGATGAATTCTCTCGGCCAGCCATATGTTACTCCTATAGTGACTCCAAAGGCAGTAATGTTAAACCAAGTAATAGGGCAGTGACAACATAACAAGAGACTTGAGTTGACTGCCATTTGGGTTCAGAGAGGAGCTTCCAATAAAAATAAAGCACAGAACATATAACCACCTACTTATAGAAATGTAGGGGGGGAAGGGAACTCTTAGCTCATTTTTTACCTTTCACTTGTCCAAGCATCTCCAATGCTTAATTTAGAGAGACATTTGTTGTTCACCTATTTGGTGACGGGCTTTTTGCTAGATATACAATGATGTATGACATACAGCTTCTGTCTTCAAAGAGCCATCAACTAATGGGAGTAACAAGATCAAAGTTGAGAAAACTCTGTACAAGTCAATATAATCAAAATGTCATCTGCATAGGCATTTTGAAGTCCTCCACTATCTCATCTACCACAAAATGAGCTGGCATGAAAAAATTCTGGGTATAAAATGAAGAGTCTGATCTCAAGGAAAAGACTCCCACAGAAAAAGATGACATTTTTCTCTCAAGTTTTCTCACCTTTTTTTCTTCCTATATGATCCCACTTTCAAATTAGTTTTGAGATACATTCACAATTTCTCTTTGAATTGAATAGCATTATACCTAGTAATCACAGTTGATCTTCTTATTCAAATAATGAGCCTATAAAAGTAGAAGAAAAACATGACCAGACAAAAATTCCTCTTAGATATTAATGTTGGAACCAAATGGAATAAATGACTATTATATCTGATTCTGCACATGTAGAAGACAAATACAGAACCTATATTTTCAACTAATTTAAATAGCAGATGGAATTGAAACAGAAAGCCAATAACCAAATTAGTCATCCTGTGACAAAGAAAATGTAACCTGCTTCATTTTTGTAATGGCAAACATCAGTGGAATAGAAAATTGACTAGTCTTCTTATGTTAGATTAAAAAAAAATGTTGGTTGCCAAGGAAGCTCTGCTTATGTAAGCCTTGACTACATGCTCTAAAATGGAGTAGAGCCTTTAAGGTCTCATTAGCACATCACTGAAAGAAGTTGTCAAAACCATATTAAATAACATTAAAAGTTGCAGTATTGCTGCTGTGCTGACAGCAAATGTTGATATCAAATTTAAAATTCCATAATATTTAAGGGGAACCTGTTTGGTTTTGGAGATATTTGACACAGAATATGAAATCACAGATAACTATACCCAAAATTAAATAGAACATTGGAAAATAAAAGGTGTCCATCAAAGAGAAAAAGAGTTATCTCTTGTATCCAAAGCAAATTATCTTCCCAGATATGTCACCTGACCAGTCTAGTCATGGATCAAAAAGTGTGATCCTAGCTTCATCAAACTGGATCACAATAAAGACTCTATCATATAAGCTACATATTTTAAATAGCTTCATCAAATATCTTCCTTTTCACAGAGTGTGCTATCATCATGCTCACTCATTGTGGTTTTAAGGTCTCATAGTGGTATGAATGAAACGCAACAGCAAAAGGAAAACAAAGAAAAGAGCAACGTGGAGAAAAAGAGTACTCAACAGTAGCAGTATGCATGAGGGTAAATGCTTAGCGTGCCTGCACTCAGATTATTTCTATTAAAATGGAATGGGCCACCACAGCATTCCAGTCCCTTTCCAACCTATATTTAATGTGTGTCTTCTTTGTGGCATGAAACTAAAAATGGTCTCAGAGGTGAGCAACAGGTATTTATGAGCACAGGAGATGCAGCAGCACAGGGCTCTGAAGAGAACAGGAGTACATTCCCACAGTACCACTATTTTATTTTCTGTTCTCACCAAAATGTCCTAAGTGGAGCCACCTCCCCACAAGCAGGTATTAGAGGGTATGGAGGTACACGTTAGATAGGAAGAAGGCACTGTGTGTATAGATGTGTGTATTGGATGTTCATTCACATATGTTACTATCTTTTGTTTGATATGTTTTACCTGAATGTTTTACTATAATTAATGTATTCATTTTCTGTATTCATTCCCAGAAGCATGTTGCAATGGACATAATTTTCAAAATTGAAGAAAGTCATTAACAAATAATTAGTTGAAGTTAGTAAAATAGATTAATTTAAATGTTTGAAAGCACCTAGTACCAGCTCTCAATAAAATAATTCATTGAAGGAAAAAAATCACATTGTTAAAATTCCAGCCTCAGATTGCCTCTTGATTACTCTAAAAATACAAGATTGACTCCAGGGCTGGAAAGTTGGCAAGTGAGCTTTGATCAACCAAGATACGCAGGGGATTCCAGAGCTGGGGGCCTCCTGCCAAACATGCCCTGTCTCCAGTTGCCCTCCGTCTAAGTTGGAGATCCAGTAGCAGAGACCCACAGTGGATTTCAGCTGTCAAGACTTGTGTATACAGAGAGAGCTTAACTTGAGTCAGGATGGGGACTCAGTACCTGAGGATGAGAACAGGCTGGAATTTTAGGTAGAGTTCAAGTTGAAAGGAGAAACGAAAAAACTTACTTTAGTTGGAGGCTGGGTAGAATGTGTATGTAATATAGGCAAAACTATTTTATTCACTTTCTTTTTTTTAAAGATTTTTTTTAAAGATTTTATTTATTTATTTGACAGAGAGAAACAGAGCTAGAGAGGGAATATAAGCAGAGGGACTGAGAAAGGGAGAAGCAGGCTTCCTGCTGAGCAGGGAAACCAATGTGGGACTCGATCCTGGGTCTCCAGGATCATGACCTGAACCGAAAGGAGTCGCTTAACCAACTGAGCCACCCAGGTGCCCCTCACTTTCTTTTAGGAACTAATTTCTCAAATCACTGGGTCTTATATAGAATGTTGAAAGGTATATATCACTACTACTTGTAACAAGATTTTATCAGCTAATTCATAGATGGCTATAATACCATTCAATTGAGATGCTTTGTCTTCATAGCTCAATCAGTCTCCTACACATTGTTCCTCTGCCCTTAATTGTGTAATGAGTCTATTGTGATCTGGGTCCCTCTTAATACTTTGCTTTTTTGGGGGGGTGGGGGGCTCTCCAGAAATCTCCCTTTATGAAAGGTGATTTGTCAGTTACAAAAATAAGCAAGATTAGGGGTGCCTGGGTGGCTCACTCGGTTAAGCAGCTACCTTTGGTTGAGGTCACAATACTAGGTTCCTGGGATCTAGCTCTGCATTGGGCTCCTTGCTGGAGGAGTCCCTGGTAGGACTCTACCGCTCATCTTTACAGCCTGCTTCTCCCCTGCCTTCCATTCCCTGTGCTTGAGCTTGCTCTCTGTGTCTCTCTTTCACTTACTCTGTCAAATAAATAAATACCAATCTTTTTAAAAAAGTGAGATTAAATACAGTAATGTTTGTGAAAGTGTTAAAGTGCAACATAATACCAATAATTTAAAATTGATTAAAGATTAAAAACTGGTACATGAATTAAAAGATTAAAACTAGTACATGAATCTTAAAGTTCAAAATACATGTTTCACTGTTTAAGTCTAATAATTTCAAATTGGTACCAAGAGTTTCTAGTATTGGCTGATTTCAATTTTGCATATTCAGATTTTGATGACCACAGTTAAATTTAATTCATTTCAAGGGAAAAAGAAAGGTCCTTTTCCTCTTCTTCCTCTGACTTTATCATTGATTTTTCTGGATTGAATTTAAAATAAACTAGTTAAAAAAGAAAACCTCATT
The DNA here is from genome assembly GCA_004023965.1 of Spilogale gracilis. NCBI lineage: Eukaryota > Metazoa > Chordata > Mammalia > Carnivora > Mephitidae > Spilogale > Spilogale gracilis. Next base: position 12 of record PITA01010928.1, on the reverse strand, counting down.
CCTCCCCCCCCC
>PITA01010927.1:0-69337 GCA_004023965.1 Spilogale gracilis | reverse complement strand
TATGACACTTGGGTTCCCTGCTCAGGCCAGGCAGGTAAACAGAGACACGGAGATAGAAAATACAAGAACAGAAGCAGATTTGGGGAAGATGGCAACTTCCATTGCTGACATGTTGAACTTTTAAGTACGTGGGAGAAAATGTGCAGTTGATAGGTGAGCTTTTCAAGACAGCGTTTTGGAATTTAAGTACATATTTGAGGATTATGTGCATACTGCAAGTAATTAGCACCATAGAGAGGAATTGCTTTCCCAAGAAAAATGTGTTGAGTTACATGGAAAAGGCTCGAGGGTTGAACACCAAGGAACATCTGGATGACAGATAGAGGAGGAAGAAGGAGTTCACAAAAAAGAATGAAACATCCCTTGAAAGGAAGGAAGAAAACAGGACAGTGCCTCGGCAAGGGACGTTTTCGAAGAGGAGGAAGAGATCACAGTGTCAGATGCAGCTGAGATGTCAAGTAAGATAAAAGACTAAAGAATATTCCTTTTACATAGACCTAAGGATATCCTCGGTGGCCTTAGTAAGCGATTTTGGAGCAATGGTAGAGATGGAAGCTACATTTTATAGGCTGAGGAAGAATAGATGAGAAATGGTAAAGACTAGCTGTTTGAAGACAGGAAAGAACTAAAGAAGGGTATAAATTTGAAGGAAGCATTTCTGGGAATAAAATAAGCTTGAGCACTGAATGAATGAGCACCTTCATTCAAGCAGGTGTTTACTGATGGTCCACATAGTGCCAGGCACTGTTCTCAAGGCTGGACATGCAGCATATTTAAATGCTAATAGGAAGGGCCCAGGGAGGAAGGAAAGGTAGAGGATATAAGAAAGAAAAGCAAAAGAGGAGAATTTCTGAGGTCGGAAGAGATCCTGGCACAGGCAGAGAATTAGCCTAAAGTCAGCAGGAACGACATCTCTCATCCAGACAACAGAAAGAAGACAAAAAATATGAGCACAACCCTAAGTAAATTTACAAGTAATGAGCCTAAAATGTCCATTTTACAAATGAAGCCACTGTTCAAAAGAAATATGCTAAGGGACGCCTGGGTGGCTCAGTCCTTAAGCATCTGCCTTTGGGCCAGGTCATGATCCCAGAGTCCTGGGATTGAGCCCCTCATTGGGCTCCCTGCTCGGCAGGAACCTGCTTCTCCCTCTCTCACTCCCCCTGCTTGTGTTCCCTCTCTAGCTGTGTTTCGCTCTGTCAAATAAATACATAAAATCTTATATATATATATATTTCTATATATATAAAGAAATATGCCAAAGTTTATAATCTTTCCTATTCTTAGGCAGGGACTTATATTTGGGCAGGACATTTACCTGGTGTCCCAGACAGGGTATTAGTTTAGTATACTTCAAGTTCATCTGCATAAGTATTTGTTCAACAATTACTGAGTAGTGAGCGTGAGCCACAGAGGTAGGAGCAGTCTCATAAACCCTAAGGGGTGCTGTCTTTTTCCATAGGTGTGGCAACAAGTTCTTTTATGTGGTTAGGAGGGACACCTGGATGGCTCAGTCCGTTAAGTATTTGACTCGCAATTTCAGCTCAGTTCACCACCTCGGGGTTGTGTGATCCAGCCCTGCTTTGGGCTCTGCACTGGCCATGAGGGCTGCTTAAGATTCTCTGTCCACCCCCACCCCCAACTCTGCTGTGTGCATTTTCTCTCCCTCTCTCTAACTCTCTCTTGTGCATGCACAAAAAGCAGTAATTACTTGGTTGGAAATTTGATTTCATTGGCTCTATACTTGTACTTATTCCTATTATAATTTAACAATCCTTAGAGGTTAGTATACTTGGCACTTTCTTGGCTGGTCCTCTATCAGTGCTTCTCAACCCTACATTAGAACCACCAATGGAGCTTTTTAAATGTATACATGTCACTGGCCTACTCCTGTGAGTTCTGATTCAGGAGGCCAGGAGTAAGGCCTGACAGGGTACCTTTTTTTTTTTTTTAATGAAGGTATAGCTGACACATAATGTTACATTAGTTTCAGGTGTGCAATACAAGGATTCAGCAAGTCCCTATGTTACCATTATGCCCACCACAAGTGTGGCTACCATCTGTCACCATAGAAAGCTATTAGTGGGTGCCTGGGTGGCTCAGTGGGTTAAAGCCTCTGCCTTCAGCTCAGGTCATGATCTCAGGGTCCTGGGATCGAGGCCCTCGTTGCACTCTCTGCTAGCAGGGAGCCTGCTTCCTCCTCTCTCTCTGCCTGCCTCTCTGCCTACCTGTGACCTCTCTCTGTCAAAAAATAAATAAAATCTTAAAAAAAAAAAAGAAAGAAAGAAAGCTACTAGTACCATATACTATATTCCTTACACTGTACCTTTTATCCCTGTGACTCACTTGTTTCATGACTGGAGTCCTACCTGTACTTCCCACCCTCTTCACTGATTTTGCCCATCTCCCCAACCCCTCCACTCTGGCAACCATCAGTTTGCTATTTCTGCTCTTTAATTGTTCATTTGTTTTGTTTTTCAGATTCTGCATCTAAGTGAAACCATATGGTATCTTTTTAAAAGTTTCACAGGTGGGCACCTCGGTGGCTCAGTCAGTTAAGCGACTGCATTCAGCTCAGGTTGTGATCCCAGAGTCCTGGGATCGAGTCCTGCATTGGGCTCCCTGCTCAGTGGGGAGTTTGCTTCTTCCTCTGACCTTCCCCCTCTCGTGCTTGCTCTCTCTCTCAATAAATAATAAAAATCTTTAAAACCTTTCAGGTGATGCTGAAGCCCTACCAGGGTCAAGAACTCCTCCTACAGTCTTATTAGATGGTTTCTCTAATCCCTTAGCTCTGACATTATTTGTTTATATTACTACTCTGGCTATTTTCTAAAAGTGTATTTTGTTTTGTTTTTGTTCTTTACAGAAGACATAGATGAAAATCTCCTGTTTTGAATTAAGATTTGAGAGAATTCAAACATTCCAGCATCCACCTGTGTTTCCAACCACTCCTGAAAATATATGCAGCCACAATACTTATAGATTTATATTTAGCAAAATGTTTGCATGTCTGAGAAGACAATGAGAGTAATTGCTTGCTAACAGTGTATGCACCAAGCATTTAACATTAACTTTGGAAATAAAACTTTAAATAAAGTCAACAAATGCAAACTACTGTGTACTATTTGTGAACAGAGGTTTAAGTCATCACTCTCTGCATCCATTTATGAGATACTTACTAATCATAAAACTTGAAAATACTACATTTATTTTGTTCATAATATGTACACCTCAAGAAAATGGTATAATGCTCTTTTATTGTTAATGTGTATTATTTTCAGTATCTTAATGTCCTAATAAAAATCTAAATGCTTACTCAAGTTTATCTCCAGTCATTTATTTAAACAACTATATGTGAAAGACCAACTCAGGACTCACACTTCAAATCAAATTATAATTGTGCTTCCTAGACCCTACTACTTTAAAAAAGAAAAAAAGAAGTGAGTGTGGTTGACGGAGATGTTTCCTATGGAAAACAAATATTCAGTTGCTAAATGGTAGATGCTTATTAATGTCTTTTGTCGTGATGTAAACTGAAACAGAAAAGAAAGAAATTCAAGTGCTTTCTACTAAGTTCAGTTTAATATATGGATTATTATGCACTGTTTAGTACAACTAATTCTAACTTTTATGCAACTATTGGGAGAAAGTAGGGCCCCACAAAATTTTTACAGATTTCATGTCCTCAAAATAGAAGTAATGTAAAGATAACGCAGACAGTAAAAAGCCCCAAAGTGTCTTAATGTCCAATGTAGTCAGAGACAAATATTACTATAACTGTAACTTGATAAGAAATCAGTCATAAGAGAAAATTTGTGTTTTCATTTGAACTCTTTCTTCTTTGACAACTATTAATACAATAAAGGCTAGATTGCAAAAATAATAAGGCACCATAATAGAGTTTTTTCCAAGGTCCAAACCAAGGCAATTAAAGAAGCTGACACCTTCTATATTCTACTTAACAATATTTAAAAGGAAATAAAATGTTTTTGTTACATATTTTTCTATCTAAAATGAAAGATATCTATGCAATTGTCTTTATTTAAATAATAAAAAATAAGTCATCATGGTTGTTAAGAACTTTGTCTATTGTAGTCACTGAGAGAATGTGCCCAAGGAATTTCATCTGAAGGAACTCAAGGCTAAGTTTGCTTTTTATCAGAATAATTTTTCTGATATTGGTATTCTGGTATTATCTATTTCCTTAGCTCTGTGAGTCACTTAACCAGACCACATTACATCCATCATTTCTAAATAAGTTCAATTTGATTAATCAAAATCTAAGTATTATATATAGTTTTTCCAACTAGGGAAATAATTCTAGAAATTATTCCAAAATTCAGAATATATTTATTTGTAGCTGCAAAGAAATGTCATGAGAAATCTTAATTATAATTATAAATTTATGAATTTGTTAGGAACAGTGAAATTATATTTGGAAGTATTAATTAGAACTAAATTACCACCTTAAGTGTTTTAGAATAGTGAAAATTGACTTTAAATTATAAAGACTACCTGTTTATTTAAAATGTTTTATTTGAAAATAAGATCATTTTAGAATGACAAATATTATATAATAGAAAATTTTAGAACCTTAAATTTTCTGTCCACTAAGTCTCCCTTGTGTATTGCTGCCCTAGATGATATATTATAGACATAGTTTAATATTCTTGGTCATCACAATTTTTAATTGTGGTTTCTTTGTGATAAAGATCTTGCTCTAATCCCAAGGAGATGAAGTTATTTGCTCCGTCATCACTCTTTAAACCCTATCTCTGTAGGAGATACTTTAGAAGTTGGACTTCTAGTCTGAAACCAGTTATTCAGTTTAGCTTTGAATCTTGTGACTCATATTACCCATGACCGTAAAGGCATTAGTAATATGACTTAAATACTAGATGGGCAGACAGATTCTAGAAGATCACACTGCTCCTTGACTTCGTTGCTCCGAGGGCCATTTGAAGCAAAGGTAATTGAAAAGACATATGGTATATTCTGGGCTATGGTTATTAGCACAAGGTAAAAGAAGGTAAAATTCTCGTGTCGAATAACTTATGATTTCTAACAAGCCCACTTATCAAAGAAGAAAATTCAAGGGTTTAGTTCCCGAAGAAAGAAAAATCTGAAGGAGAAACCTGAAAGAGAAGAAAAAGGTAGATAATTTGCCTAATTCAGGCAAAGTAAAATAGCATGAATGTAAGTCATAGTTGAGTTTAAAATATATATAAAATAGTTAAAGAGTGACTTTTATGAAGGGAAATACCTTGCTTTAGATGCTGGTGACAAGTCTTCATAAGAATGTGATGAATTTGATTTCTCAAAATTCAATTTCAGAGTACAATGGTTTGGTTTGAAACCCACATGGTAAGTTAATATGAATTAAATGTGATAAATTAAATGTGACCATAAAAATGCTTGCTTTCTGAATCTGCTGGCCAGTAAAGACCACATTGATTTGCTTTTTTGAATTTACTCATATTTACTCATAATATTCTCTACCAACCCACTATGCCTTACAAGATTTTTCCCCTATTGTTTTCTTCTTGAGAAATTATAATTGTCAGTAACAACACCCAAACTATGTGAAGGTCTAGTAAGTCTCAGGTGGGTAGAAGCTCAAGGTGGATTTATTTGTGTATTATATAAGAACTCTCATTTGAGGGGTACTTGGGTTAATTTGAGGGTTAAGCGTCTGCCTTCAACTCAGGTCATGATCGGGCTTTCTGCTCTTCCTCCCTTTCTCCTTCCCTTTCCACTGCTTATTCTCTCTCTCTCTCCCTCTCTCAAATAAAAAAAAAATCTAAAAAGAAAGGAATAAAGAAGGAAGGAAGGAAGGAAGGGAGGAAGGGAGGGAGAGGAAAGGAAGGAAGGAAAGAAGGGAGGAAGGGAGGGAGGGAGGGAGGGAAGATGGGGGAGGAAGGAAGAAAGAAAAAGAAATCTCATTTGAGCCAGGACTGATAGGACCCTAGTACTAAGCATGATGCAACATTGGTGTTTAAAGGTTGGTGGGTAGAGGTCACAAATTCAAATAACTTCTGGGTCTAAACAGGCATAGGTAAACTGTGAGATTACAGGAAAGAGTAGGAATTGTATGCAATGTCACGAGCTGAAGAATGCATGTCTTCTCTAAAGGCATTCAAAGTTTTTTAAAGCATTAGTCTACTCTTACAAAACCTGAATCTGGAGGCTTTAGCTTGACCACTATTTCAAAACCTCTAACTAAACAGCCTATTTACAACAGGAATAGGACTTTGTAAAAACCAAAAATGATCTTTTAACCCTTCAATTCCAGACGCTTCCTTCAGAATGCAGTTTCTGGTCATGGCTGGCCTTTTGAGCGCTGCTGCTGCTCTGCCCATCCCTGTGAGTACATCTCCTCCATGGTCCACTCCATTTCCTTTCTACAGACAGTACTTCTGGGCTAGGAAGACTTTCCTGTATCTTCTCATTTCACAAAAGAGAAAGGTAGAGTCTGGGAAAGCTGTAGAATCAGGAATTTATCACTTGTCCTCAGCCCAGTGGTCTTCCAGGACTAATCTCAGTCCCACATGCCATCTGCTAACTGGGTGACCGTGAGCGAGGAGCTGACCCGTGGCTTCCCAGTCTGTAAAATGAGTCATAAGAACGAACTCAGAGTAGTGCAAAAATAACGAAAATGCATCTAAAGCACATAAGAGTCCTAGCTGGAAAGTAGGAAGCTCTAAATAAACTTAGCAAGATAGAACTCCCATTCCACAGTGACTTAAATCTTAATTATGCACTTTGAGTTGAGTTTCATTTACAATGTCTTTACCCCCAATGACCTCATGTTGACTCTAGCCATGCCTTCCACACCTATACAAATGATTTCTAGGAGCATCATCTGTATCAGCTGTAGTCAGAATAAGTAGGACACCAAGTAGACAAGAAATCCTCTTTCCTGCACACTTTCTAACCCAGGAGCTTTCAAAGTGAGGGAGCGTCCAAAATTTGTGTTTGGGGATACAAAATTTAAATTTGCGGTACTATACAACTTCTAAACGCTGAGAACAAACCTGAGAGCACTGTTGATTCGAAGATAAAGAGGCATGCAACATGTAATGACTCTTAAGAAATGTAAATAAAAACATTCTTTAGAAGTAAGTGTAAAGGCAAAAAGTACACCTTCTAAATCACTGGACCTTTCCCCATTAGATAGGCAACTGCTTTTCATTTGGAAGTGGGGGTGCACCAGTGGTGGGCGTTCGACTCTCATAAAATCTCTTTGTAACCAACACCGTATTACCGTATGTCGCTTCACCTTGCTGTTGTTGTTTTACAAGCTTGAACAATTTGGAGGAAGTACCAGTGAACAGGTAAACTTCTCATGGTATGTTCAAATTCCATGTTCATCATTTTTAAAGTTAACAGTTGTCTGAAATGACTGACATCATGTTTCCTTTTACAGAGATTTGGCTCTTACCCACCCCCAGGACCGCCATTTTTCCCTCAGATCCTGTTTCCCCCACTTCTACCTCCACAACTGCCCTTGGTAAACATGGGTTTGAGGAATCTCAAATTGCAAAAAATATTTATTACTGAGATGATGGTTATTAAATTTCCTGAATTTTCATACCTGAATATGAGGCTTTAAGAGGTTGTCAGCGTATCAGCTCTTTATACCCTCACCCCGCAGAGTGGATTGTGCTGAGGGGTCAACACATTTCCCCCCTCTCAATTTTCAGTGACTTCTTCCATGGCTACTGAATTCTTTTAACTACGGTGAGCCTAGTTGCTCTTCATGAAGAAAATACCTCTTTCAATATCTTTTTCTGAATCATCTTGCTGCTTTTTTTCTCAAAAGTTTGGGGTTTTCTTTCCCGCTCTCTGTCACTTTTTCTCACAGGGAAACAATAGAATTATTTTGCTCTTCCTGTTAGCTCCTCTCCAGTATCTCACTGGATTCTTGTAACATTTCTAAATAAAGACCAGGAGAGTGCTAAATATATACTAGAATTTCCTTCACTCTCTATGTAATAGTTACACTAGTACAGACAGATAACGTTCATTTGATTAATAGTTACTGTGTGTCTACTGCATGATAGGGTCTCTAGAGAGGCCTGGAAATACTAAAACTGAGATAAGTTCACAGTCGGGTGAGAGATTCGTCAATGTAAAAATGTAAGTGGGTAAGTGCTTCTCGATGTAAACACAGAGTTGGTCTGGGCTGCGGATCAGAGACTTCATTCGCAGAGGAGACATGATGTGAGCCAGGTCCCAGGAGCTGAGGAGTGGCTGGGACGCTGCGGGCAGAGGGGGCAGCAAGTGTGCAGGACGGACCTGAGAGCAACAGGACAATTTGGGTGAATTATCAGTCCAATGAGGCTTCTGAAAAGTTGACACACATTTTAAAATAGCATCTTGCTTAACTTTTTGTCCACCACCTACTTTGAAAACAAAGATAATTCTGCATAATTTTGTATTATGCAGAATGTATTATATAAATTATTAAACACCTTCCTTTTGCTTGTAAATTTCAAACTGTGTATTTTGCCACTTTAAGTAGGCTTTTGGAAATTTGTCACTGAAGTTACAGTCCTCAACAGAACAGTATTTCCTTTTAATGTTTTCATATATCCTAAATTTCTAAGTACTTGCATTTATCATTAGTTGTTAATTAATTGCTAATCTTGGTTCTAGTCAAGGCTAACAGCATTGTTTTCCTTTTCATTTTCTGGCTGAAAGTCAATAAGATTTAAGTTAATGCAAAATCTTGAAGTTTTGGGTTGTAAGCCGAATGCAGGAATCTCTGTTAACATCTTATGTCAAGCTGTGTGGCAACAAAGAATCACTAGTATTTGAAATGGAAACTTCCTTCCACCAGATGGCAGAGTGGTATTAAAAAAGCAAAGAAAAAACTGCTATAGAGAAACTGGTAGATTTGCAAGCACCATCAAACATGTAAGGTAGATTCCTTGGCTTTCCATCTGACTAAGCAAAAATAAAAAAAATAAAATAAAATATAAAATCCATTTGAATCTAGCTCCACCAAGTTGAAAGTAGGTTCCTTGAGAGCATATAATTGCTCAGTAAGTACTGGATGGAAGATGGATGGATGGATGGATGGATGGATGGATGGATGGATGGATGGATGGATGGATGAGTTAATGAGAAAAATAGCTAAAACAAAACTTGGTTTTATTCACAATTCACGTCCCCCCCCCCTTTTTTTTTGTAGATTCCAATTCCTCTTCCTTTTCCTTTTGATCCAAATCAGGTAAGTGTACTTAAATTTTCCTTTAAGGAAGTATTTAAATTAACGAAACAAATGAAACAAAACAGAAACTTAAAAATTCTTCAGATTTAATTGGAAAGAAACCTGATACCAAGGATTAATAGTCATCATTCTCTTTTGGACCTTCAGTTATTATCAGGTTTGAGTCATTTAATATACAAATCTCAAATACTCTTGTAGACTGAACTACCTAAGACCTGAAACTTTCCTTATGGAAAGTTTCATGTGGAAGGAACCCAGGAAACTAGTAGAAAAAGCATTTGAAGTCAAATAATCTAGGGATGAAGCTTTGCCATTTCATACTTTGGAGTGATCTTGAATTCCTTTGTGTCTTACTTTCTTCTAGAGTATAAAATAATGAAAATGAATGATTTATAAAGTCCATTTTCCCTCTAAAATCTTATGCTTGTATCTGCCATTAATGAGAGAAAAATGTGTTCTTACTGAAATGGAATCCTTTAAACTGGATTTAAGATCATGGTCATGTCATAAAAGGATTATTTAAATTTCATTTTTGGCAGGATTTTGCTGAGGACAGTTATATATGAATGAGATTGATTCAGTAACAAACCAAAAAATAAATTAGCTATATTATAGCATAATAAAACTAAATTTGTTAGTAATACTATTATGATAGGAAATGACATTATTAAGGTTTTCTTTTATAGAGAAGTTATCCTAAAATATAGTCTTTTTTTCCAACCTAGTGAGCATAAGTTTAATGACCTTTTCAAGAAGCCCCTGCTATGTTTGGAGACCACAAAAGAAAATGTGAATTATATGCTTCCAGAGATAGTAGGTTTGGGAGGGAGGGAAGAGTGGTTACTTAAAATATTAGTAACAATGATTCTTAATGACATAATTTTAGAAATGTAAGAATTCTAAAAAGGGTGTTTGCATTAGTCAAGCTAATATAAAATGATTAACATAGACAAGATAGACAAAATGTTGAATTACAACTCCTTCATTATTTGATTATGTTTCCTTTATTCTAGGTCCTGACACTTAATGATCTTATAACGGTAAATATATCTGCCCCGTTAATACATAAAGTTCAAAAAATGTTATGTGCAACTCATATAAGATAAAAAATTACTATCTTTATTAGTTTAATTCATTTGGAAACAAAATAAAGCACAGCTGTTAAATTCAAAGCAAAAAAACAATCTCAATGCATATGGACAGTTCTACATTCATTCATTCTTCAATTCATCCAAACTATAAATTGACGAAACAACCTCTTCAATCACTGATGAGGGTGAAAGTGAAGAGTTGAAAGACTTAGACTTACAGGATAAATTGCTTTAGGAGAAATGAAATAGACTTGATTATTTCTTCACTAATTAGCATAAACATATAATACATTAAAAATTATCAATTCTAAATTCCAATGGATAAGACTTTTTTTAACTGAAAAGCATGAATTTGACTTTTTAATGAGTCCCTTTATTGATACAATAAGTTATTCAGAATCTTTGTTTATGAAACTCAGGAGAAATACTTGAGTGGAGTTACAAAATAGAACACTAAAAAACTCCATTTCCTCTAAAAACATACTTTTCGTACTTAATCATTTTCACAAATCAAGACAAACTTTGCAATAGATACATACATTTATTCTAAGATCTCCTTTTTCTTTAAAATGTCATCATTAACTAAACGGTACATTTTATAATTGGTGCTATCTTAGAATCAAGGACATGCATATTTTGTGAAAATGTCAGAACCTTAGGCGTAAATCATTTGCGTGCCTGAGAGAAAAATGTTCTGATTTGAGACTATTTAAAGTCATCCATCTTGAGGAGTATTTAAGTGCCCCAACACCTGAGGTCAAATAGCTTGACTCTAATCAATAAGAACTTTAGTCTCTTTAGTTCAACTGCTAGTACTCTACCCACAATCCACTCTGCTTAAGCAACATTTTAGTCCAGTTCCAAATGGCAAACAATAAAAATTCTTGCATATTTCTAACTAAAAATGTCTTAAGAAACTATCTTCCATGATCAATTACTGATGATCATGAAAACAGCAAGTTCACCTCTACATCGAAACACGGCTGCAAGACCACTGGCCTATGGTTAGAAAGTTTCTAATCTCACCTTTACAATTAAATTAGCTGTGTGACTGGGGAAAACTACAGTTTACTTCCAAAGTCTCTTCCAGTGAAAATACTGACTCCTCAGACATAGGACTCATTCAGATGACCAGATCTGAACACTTAGTACCTATTTATACTTTCCTTTACTGAACTTTTTTAAAAGTATTGTTGGCTGGGGCATCTGACTGGCTCAGTCAGTAGAGTATGTGATTCTTAATCTCTGGTTCATGAGCTCGAAACAACCCCATGTTGAGTGACTACTTAAAAATTAAATCTTTTAAAAAAAGAACAAAACAAAAAAGGTGCTGTTGGCCACTATTCATCCCGTAAAGAATTCTGACAGAATAACTTATAGCATTGCCTTATCTTCTTAGTCAAAAGATTTTTTTTCTCCCAGTGATCGTAGTTAAGTCTGAAAGCAGGAAGTGGCCCCCTAAGAGAACAAACACTACTTCAGGTCTTACTCTTGCCTCAGAGAAAACTGGGACAGTGTTTAGCTTATATGTTCTTGCATATGTGCTGGGATGGACAGCTCTGCCATAGAAGGATTCGCCTTCTTTCAGCGATCAGTTCCTTGAGCAAGCTACCGGTCTGTTAAATCACAAGGATCTATGGAAGCTACAAAGCAGTACTTTTCCAGTGAAACTGCTTGTCTAAGCAGACCCTCGAAGCAAAGTATTTATAATTGTCCTAAAATTTTGGTTTAAGTATCATTCACACAGGGAACTTGCATAATTTAAGAAAAGTAGCACTTACCTAGAGTGTACACAGCGAATTTCTTAACCATTCACATCAAGTTCCTATCTTTCAGATATAATGAATGTAGTTACAAGAAAATAGTTTTTTGGATTAAGGAAATTTAAATCTAGGGGCGCCTGGGTGGCTCAGTTGGTTAAGCGACTGCCTTCGGCTCAGGTCATGATCCTGGAGACCTGGGATCAAGTCCCACATCGGGCTTCCTGCTCGGCGGAAAGCCTGCTTCTCCCTCTCTCAGTCCCTCTGCTTGTGTTCCCTCTCTAGCTGTGTTTCTCTCTGTCAAATAAATAAATAAAATCTTTAAAAAAAAATAAAAAATAAATCTAGATATCGTACATTCATTTAAAAATATTATATCACGTAAATAAAGCACTAAAAATGAATTAATTTTTCAACAAAACATTTTTCATATAGAAAATATTTTAGTTTATATGTGGACTAAGGTAAAAAATAAATCCACTGACAGCTCTAGCACTGATCATTGACTTTTTTTCTTTCATAGTTAATCATTTCTATTTTGAACCAACTCGGGGTAAGTTCATATTTATTTTTAAGCTATTGTAAACTACAAACCTATTTGATGGACTGAAGAGGTCTTTTTTTTCTTTTTAGGGTTTCATTGGGGTAAGACTTTATTTCTATTATTTTATTGATAAAAGCAAGTGACACTTAATTTCAGAAAAGGTAAGAATAATTCTCCTGAACTATAAAAACATATGGCAGAGTCAAACCCAACTGACTTACCCAAATTAGAATTCCTGAATTATAAACTCTGGGCTAGTAGATCACAGCTACTGCGGGTCTAAAAGGTATTATTTTCATATCTATGGCATGTGACAAAATTTCAGCTTGCAGATACATATGCACTATTAGGTTAAGAAATTTCACACAGTAAATTTTACCTCAAGCTTGTGTTTCTTTTATGGATAGTTCATAGTAAGCAGTGAGAAAAGTCTGCTGTGAAACTACCACACCTAGAAATGGCCTGATTTCAAGGCTAGGCAACACATCTCCGTAACATAAAAGCATCAGGCTTGCTGGATGGCAAGGCTACAAATCTTCAAAGTTCCCACTTTGATTCTCATCCAAGTTTGCTTTCATTTAAAATACATACAAAAAAAAGGAGGTATTTTCCTTTTGCAAATATCTGAATTAATGTCAATCAAAAGTCTATACAGTATGTATTTATTTTAATCTACCTTGAGAGGAGCTAATGAGTCAAAATATTCCCAGTCCCAACTTTGAGGAAGAAATTGTATTTCACCCAAATTTTCCTTCTGACAAGTTTCACTGTCCTAAAAACGTTTATTTAGTGTTTCTTACCACTTCAAACACTCTCATCAGGCCATCAAAGGCCAGATGGGAGAAGTTAAGCCCTTTGTTGCAGAAAACCAGCTGAGGAGTCAGTTTATTAGCACTTCCTGTGTAACAGAACCACATTATTTTCTACCTCCCAGTATACGTGATTACACCAATACTAACCCATCAGCAATAAAATAACTGTAGGATAGGAGATGTGAGTGGAAGCAAAGAAGAAAATTATAGCAAAAAATACCTTCCTATAATAACTATACTCTGAACTGTTTATTTTGGCAGAAATAATTCTCTAAGTCACAAGTTACATACGGTGAGTACTATTATAAGCACTCATTATACATTTTATACATTATACATAAGCACTATTATACATTTTAAAAATATTTTTATGTTAGGACTTTAATAGTCTCAGGTCATGTCCATATTGATTGATGAAAGGTGTACTGATGAAAGCAGGTAATTAACTAACTTACTTAAATTCATCACAAATGCTTTCTTCAATGGATGCTTTTTTTTTTTTTAATATTTTATTCATTTATTTATTTGACAGAGAGAAACACAGCTAGAGAGGAAACACCAGCAGGGGGAGTGAGAGAGGGAGAAGCAGGCTTCCCACCAGCAGGGAGCCCAATGCAGGGTTGATATCCCAGAACTCCAGGATGATGACCTGAGCTGAAGGCAGCTGCTTAACAACTGGGCCACCAAGGCACCCCAAGGGATGCATTTTTAAACCAGTTTATTAAAACTTCACAAATATGTTAGAGTATAATACCAACCACCATTTCTTATACTGTAAGAAAATACAGCATTTAGCCTCTAAAAGTGGTTAGAATTTTCAAGTGCCCTCTTTAGCTACCAAATATTTAGGTTTTAGATAATTATGGTCTCATTATGTAAGTTCAGCATATTGCTTCCGTTTGAGTTTGAAATGCTTTCAAAAGTTTAAGAACCCCTGCTAGCAAGACAAATATTGGTTGCTGCCACTTAACCTTAAGATATTATCAAATAAACTGTCCCTGAGCCAAAATTTTAATTTCAACAACGCTAGCTAAATCACACGTGGCCTTGAAGTCAAGTCACAAACTCTAAGTGTATCCCTAGGGATAATGTGAGTACTCCTTAAGTAATGTATATCTTCCAAACTGCATGCTTCAAGTAACAAAAGCTTCATCACCTTAGAAAGGAATACAACACAGAACAGGTTTAGGAACAAGGCAGACCAGGATTCAAATCCCAGCTCTGTCCCTTTCTGAATTAAGCTTGGGACATTCTTTCTAAATATCATTTTCATCTGTGAAATGGAAATGATATCGGCTAACTTCATAGGATTGTTGTTGAGGATTGAGTGATACAATGTAGATATTCAGTAAATGATGTCCGTTAATACTATTTTGCTAAATATCTCTTTTAGGCAAAAGTATTTCAAGAGTATTCCTTATACCTAAAATATAAGAAAAGCAAATACAGAGCTAGTATCATCTAGTAATACAGTAGCAGATATTCCTCCATAAATGTCTTTAACTAAAATTTTAATCTGGTTTTTCTTATTATAGATGATGCTGAATATTTAAAACAGTTGTCAGAAGATTATCTACTTCTATCCTATCTATAGTTTATAGTTTTATAATTCTGCATACTTTACATATGTTCCAGAGAAAACTCCAAAATGCCATGAAGAATTTATCTATAGACCATGTGCTTTAGTATTTCTTTAAATAAACTGTTGTATTATCTAGTATCTTTTCTAATGTCAATGTAAATGTTTAAACACTATTAGACATAAGGAAATGTTGACCTTCGGGGAATTGCTCAAACTTTCTCAAGAGCTTTAGTAAGCAGCTTCAACTTAAACATTTCTATCCAGTGCCAGGAAAAAGCAATCTCTTCCTGACAAACAGTAAACGTAGATTCCAAATTGTTCAGTCTAGAAGGTCATCCTACCTATCACCTAATGAGCAGGTCATCCTGGTCAGCACAAGTCCCTTACTACATAACCAGGGACCAGAATTTTATGGATTTTAGAAAATTAATATCATATTTAAATCTTGTTAACACTTCCAGAAGGTTAACCTTGTTAACACACCCTGAAATCAAACATTCTAATGTTTCTCAGCAAAACTTAAGTCATATGAACAGAGAGAAAGCTTCCTGTCAGTTCAGCTCAGGTTTACCACCAGTTTTGACACTAAATGGGGGGGGGGGAGGGGGTTGTGATTTACCTTAGCCCAAGTTCTGTCCTCAAGCTACACAGTAAACCTAACACCTTTTTGAATTCTGTGAAAAAAGGGAAACAACTATGTCTCTATCCCCTAAACCTCGTTTTCTTCAGATGCCCCATCTATACTCCAGCTGGAATGAAGTAATTATGATATGGTCTCCACTTTAGGTTGACAGGACTAAATACAACAGGACCTTCCCAGTGGACATCGTACAGCCAGAATGTGATACACCTGCCTACTTAGACGAGTGTTCTTTTCCTTCCTCTTCCCTGCTTCCAGGAGCACCCAGAATATCAACAACTCTTTTCCTTTCCTCAAACTACAATGTTAACAATAGGCCTCTCAGAAACCTATTCAAATCCTTAACGTTCCCTTCAAAAAAAAAAAATTAACTCTTAAAAGACCTCCATCTGTCTCATTTCAATTCCTTTCTGAACACCTATTTTTTAATTATTTTTTATTAACATATAATGTATTATTTGTTTCATGGGTACAGGTCTCTGATTCATCAGTCTTACACAATTCACAGCACTCACCATAGCACATACCCTACCCAGTGTCCATCACCCAGCCACTCTATCCCTCCCCCTCCACCTCCTTTCCAGCAACCCAGGGTTTGTTTCCTGAGATTAAGGTCTCTTATGTTTGTCTCCCTCTCTGGTTTTGTCTTGTTTCATTTTCCCTCCCTTCCCCTATGATCCCGTCTTGTTTCTCAAATTCTTCATATCAGTGAGATCATATAATTATCTTTCTCTGATTAACTTACTTCACTGAGCATAATACCCTCTAGTTCCATCCACCTGGTTGTAAATGGCAAGATAACATTTTTTGATGGCTGCAAAATATTCCACTAGATGAACACCTATTTTTAATTCACTTATGATATATGCAGTTAGAGTGAAATAAACATATCATTTTACTAATTTCCTGAACACATTTTTTTAATTCAGAATTTTTGAGAAGTGAGAGCGTGAGCTCTTGTTCATTGACCTTGATCTTTATTTAAAAGAGTGACTGAAATTTCCTCAAAATACGGATGACTCGAAAGTCAAGAATACATAAGGTTTCCATTTTGAAATCAGCTTCAGCAAGATCACATAAAACAAAATATGAAGCAAATAATTCACAGATAAATTAGATTCGACAATGGTGGTGCTCCTCCTAAAGGAGTCTGATGTGGCAGAAACATCCTTCGGACATCAGAAGATCAACAGGAAAAAAAGAACTGACAAATAAGAACTAGATGGAAAACAGAAGTTATGACTGACCATAAATTTATCTTTATTTAGATTATGGTTCTTCAAAGAGCATCGGTCAACTTGGTTTAAGCTATGCTTAAACAGAATACATACAAAATGATTGCTTATATTTCTTTTGATTGGAAAGCAGAAAATTCTGTTACATTTCACCATATTTACTAATTTTATTCTGATGTGAACCTTCTAAATGCAAATAGCTTTGAAAGTGAATAAAATAAATTCCAAGTGACCAACCCTGTCCTCTTGTAGGACGAGCTCTGCGATGCTGCCTCCTTTTCAGCACGCGCCCTTTGCTGGCCCGTGGTTCCCACAACGATGCGGGCTACAGCCCATGGCACTCGGTTTCAGAGTCCTCACTCCAGTGTGCATCTCGCTTCTCGGCCACCAGTTTGATGAACCGAGAGTGACTGGCATAAAGCTGGAGTTGATCACTGATGTCTACCCATTTCACTTTTCCAGCATCGTCTCCAGCTTCGAGGGTAAGGTTATCCATTATCTCACCTGTTACCAAAGGAAAAAACATCACCAAGAAAAAATAATTCACTTGTTTATTTATTTCTCAATATAATTCTGAGGCTTCAAATAGTCTTACTAAAAACAGCCTCAAATCATCATTGTATAAGGTGGCCCAGTCAATTAAAAACTAGAATGTTCCAGGGCGCCTGGGTGGCTCAGTTGGTTGGGCAGCTGCCTTCGTCTCGGGACACGATCCTGGAGACCTGGGATCGAGTCCCACATCGGGCTCCCTGCTCGGCAGGAAGCCTGCTTCTCCCTCTCTCACTCCCCCTGCTTGTGTTCCCCTCTCTGGCTGTGTTTCTCTCTGTCAAAATAAATTAAATCTTTAAAAAAAAAAAAAAAACTAGAATGTTCCAAATCTTCCAAATGCCCAAATTTTAATCAAGTTCCTATTTTTCAAAAAATACTTTCTTTATTATTTGAGAGAGAGCATGAGCAGGGGGAAGGGCAGAGGCACATGCAGACTCTGTGCTGAGTGTGGAGCCCAAAGTCAGGCTCAATCCCAGGACTCTGAAATCATGACCTGAGCTGAAGTCACTGAAATGAGCCACCCAGACACTGCCCTACCCAAGTTCCTAAATTTTAAGAACAGGCACCAATAAGGAAGCTTTTCTCTTTAAAAAATAAGAATATCAGCCTTTAAAAAAAAAGAGTTCATATTAAATAAGTATGAAAACTTATGTCAAAATAAATTCTAGAGGGATTAAATGTAAAAAAAAAAGAAAACAATTATTGGCAACTCATTTTACACTCTTAAGGTAAGTGGACCTTTCTAAGCATGACCCCAAACCAGAAAACATAAATGAAAATATTTATGATTATATTTACAATTTATTAAAATAATAATATTTATCCAAAAATTAAAAGTAATGCTCTCAATCACTGTTGGGACTGTATGGCATATTTCCGTAAGAAAATTTCACAATGCTATCAAGAGCTTTGAAAAAGCAAATGCTCTTTGATGAGCAAGTATCAGAGTGCCTCTGACCCAATGGTTTAGTAAACATAGTCAGTTTACCTGTTTCATCATGGTAGTTCACAGCTTCTGTCTCCATCCACGCGTTATCAGTATTTCGAGGATCATCAACATATCCTTTATGTATCTATTTTTTAAAAGAGGCAGAAGAAAAAGTATAGAATGAAACACAAACGGGTACAGCAGATGTGTATTACCTTCATTAGAATCAGAAATGCAAATATCCTGTTGCAAAACAGTGTGCATATAATTAACATTACTTAACTGTACATTAGTTAAAATGGTAAATTATATGTTATGTATTTTTTACCACAGTAAGAAAAAAGTGCCAAGCTAAAATGTCAGAAGGCAATAATTATGCATCTATTTAGGATCAAAGAACTGCAAAAGAGGGTACACAGATTTGGGTAGCCACCCAGTGTCCCACTAGGGAACAGTCAGGGGTTTTATTTTTATTTATTTATTTATTTTTAAAAGATTTTATTTATTTATTTTGACAGAGTGAGAGCACAAGCAGGAGGAGCGGCAAAGGGAGGATAAGAATGCTCCCCACCAAGCAGTGAGCCCAACACAGGGGCTCGATCCCAGGGGATCATGACCGAAGCCAAAGACAGACGCTTAACCAACTGAGCCACCCAGGCACCCCAAGGCAGGCTTTGTTAAAGCTAGAGACTGCTTGTAGAAGTTGTTTATAAGGAATTTTGACTGGCGCTGGTAATTGGCTGAATATAATCGGCTGCTAAGGCTATCACTAAGCAAGTCTGTTCTTTAGCAAGTTGCAGGTGTTTAGCAATACTCTCTGGAGTATTTGTGGTTTGGCCCAGTTTAAAAGTTCAGGGCTCCGCTTGATGAAGAAGTGGATAAGGCCCACCTCCCTAAAGGCCTCTTAGTTCCATTTTAAAACCCCTTTATTTCACCTTTCATAAAGAAATGTAAATATCATAGAACCTCTCATGTAGCATTCCTTAGGCTTATTTTAAATTTCCCAGGAAACAATATTGTCCAGAACCACTGAGTCAGCTTTAAAATTCGCAAAACCCTCAGGGCGCCTGGGTGGCACAGATGGCTAAGCGTCTCACTCTTGATTTCAGCTCAGGCCATGATCTCAGGGCTACGGGACTAAGACTGGCCTTCTCTCTCCCTTTGTCCCTTCTCCCACCTCCCACCCCCTCGTGTGAAAATTAAAAATTCGCAAAACTCTCAACTTCCACAGACTTTAATTTCATAATCTGGAAACAGTCACATTTGGGCCATATGACTTTTTTAAAAGGCTCTATAAGTATTTTTCTGTTTTAGTAATTTCTGTATTTATAGTTTCAGACATACAAAGATTCTTTTAGTTATAAAGAGATCTATAAATAAATTTAGTAAAGACTAATATTTAAGCTATTAAATACATGAAAAGATTTGGATCAGCCATCTTAACACAAATGTGACCAAAAACCTAAGCATAAATAGGTTTCTTTCTAATTCTAGAAAGAAAACGAAGTGGAACAAAAGCCAGCATAAAAGACAAGAAACTTCTGCACTTTTTCTTATCATCAATACGCTTATACCTTATAAGGTGATTTTTTTAAAATCACAAAGGGTATGTAGACAAAACAGAGATAAGACTTAAATGGTTATCAACCAGAAAAATTCTGAAAAACATCATTTAAAATGTAAATGTCCTTGCAAAGAGCTAAATTTATGTAAATTTTTTTTTTTTTAAAGATTTCATTTATTTGACAGAGAGAAACACAGCCAGAGAGGGAACATAAGCAGGGGGAGCGAGAGAGGGAGAAGCAGGCTTCCTGCCCAGCAGGGAGCCTGATGTGGGACTCAATCCTGGGTCTCCAGGATCATGACCTGAGCCGATGAGCCCAAAGACAGTCGCCTAACCAACTGAGCCACCCAGGTGCCCCTCATGTAATTTTTTTTAAAGGTTTTCTGATAGATGGGTGAGTTCAGGGTCACATTAGCTCACATGTAGTCCAAAGAAACTCACAGAAGAAAAATGTCTTCTAATGTAATTGACCCAAAGTTGGGTTATAAAACTTTAAGTAGAACTGTATTTACAGTGAAAATCTACTAGAATTTAAGTTGTGTCTATGGATTTCAAATACACAGGCAATTCACTTTATTCAGAGAATAACCTACCAGATTCCCGGGGTAAAGTTTTAAATAATTTTCACTAATCCATGGGGCTAAGTCCCTTCAGAGGAGCCACGTTTTCTTACCACTATATGTTCCTGGCTGAAGAGTTTCTGCAACTGTTCCTCTAATTCTCTCCTTTCCGCACCAGATTTCTGTAAGGAGTTGAGAGCTTCTTCACCAAACTCTCTTTTAAGGGTAGCACTAATCTTCTCTCCTGGATCCACCATGCCCTAAGAGTCACATTTTTGTTTAAAAAAAAAAAAAAGAAAGTAATACACTTTAACTCATACAACAAATATTTACTGGGTGATAGAGCAGACATTTATTGTTCTATCTGCCAATAATCATTCTCCTGTGGTATGTTCTTCTGTAAACCATTTGATTCTCATATAAGCAGCCAGTCAGGGTATCTCATGTATTTGACCACAGTAATTGGTCCAAAGTCAGCCTATGGTAAACTGAGCCAATCAGACCTCCTTCCTGGTACTTCCAAACTCAAGTTAAGGAAAGGAAGGCCTGGAGGAAAGAAAGAATACAGCAAGCTCGTAATTCCCCATTGTTCATTCCAATCCATTTTTATCCTACAAAGGAAAAAACCATTCTTGCAGATAGCAGTATATGTATAGTCATTCTCTCATCAAACTATCTCCATTTCATAATATGGCATAAAATATAAAATCCTGTTACTTTACACTACTAGGTATTTACCCCAAAGATACAGATGTAGTAAAAAGCCATATGTACCCCAGCAATGGCCACAATCACCAAACTGTGGAAAGAGCCCAAGGTGCCCTTCAACAGATGAATGGATAAAGAAGATATGGTCCAAATATACAAAGGAATATTACGCCTCCATCAGAAAGGATGAATACCCAACTTTTGTAGCAACACGGACAGGACTGGAGGAGGTTATGCTGAGTGAAATAAGCAAGCAGAGAAAGTTAAGTATCATATGGTTTCACTTACTTGTGGAGCATAAGGAGCAACATGGAGTACAGTAGGAGAAAGGAAATGTGAATTGGGGTAAATCAGAGAGGGAGATGAAGCATGAGAGACTTTGGACTCAGAAACAAACTGAGGGTCTTAGAAGGGAGGGAGGTGGGGGGATGGGTGAGCCTGGTCGTGGGTACTGAGGGCACATATTGCATGGAGCACTGGGTGTAGGCATAAACAATGAATCTTGCAACACTGAAAAAATAAAATGATGCAATAAAAAAATCCTCTATTGCTAAAAAATTTTAAGAATTAAAAAAAAAAAACCTCTGCTGGGGGTGCCTGGGTGGCTCACTCAGTTAAGCCTCTGCCTTCAGGTCAGGTCATGATCCTGGGGTCCTGGGATAGAGCCCTGCTCAGTGCGGGGTTTGCTTCTCCCTCTGCCCCTGCCTCTCTCCCTCTCTCTCTCTCAAATAAATAAAATCTTAAAAAACGAAACAAAAAAAAAAAAACCTGTTGCACAAACATCCATTTTAAAATGCCACTTCAAATATACACTGACACAAATGCAAGAAAGTACATTATTCCTGATATTATGGAAATTTTTAAAACTGTAAGGAGCAGTAAGTAATAAAAATTATTTTTTTTATGCCTAAAGTTACCGAATTCAACAAAACAATGCTATCAGTTTTACTCGGGACTTGGAGCAGAGGCTGAATTCTGAAACGGGATCCAACATTCATGAATACCTACTTTCTGTCAGGGGCTTTATCGTTACTAATCCTATGAAGTAGATGCCATTATGTTTATTTTAAAGAAAGGGGTCTGAACTCCAAATACTCACGTCAAAGTGGAAAGGCCAGGATACAAGCTTATGTCTAACTCCAAAGTCCATGTTCTTTTCCATGGGTTTTATAATTACACTCCAATTCTAACAACTTTGATGCATCATTTTACACTTGCTATTAACAGTGAGACTACATTGCAGTGATGAATGACAAAAGAATTACTAATTGAAGTGGGGAGGAAGGGAAGATAAATGAAGGATAAAGATCCACACACAAGAACCTTGCAGCAAATGAAGCAACTACGAAGGACTTAAAACATTAATTTAATTTAATTCTAATTCTTACCCCCGGGAGTGCCCATTCTCCACAGTCTTTCCTTTTTATTGCCACAAACTGTAAGATGTTTTTCCCAGAAATGGGGTGGGTGATTTTATTTCCACTTCTATCCTTTTTCCACCTGTAAATAGTAATATAAGATCATAACCGATTTAGAAAAAGAAAATGACCTGTCTCAAACTTGAGACAAAGTTATAAACATAGATTTTTCCTTAAAACAAGATTTTATAAAAGTTTACCTCAAATCAGCTAGTTTTACCAAAAAATTATTTTGTAAGAGAAACATTCTGTATTTACGAACCAACCAGATATCTACTTTCCATGAAAGATACTGTATTCTCTGTAATAAAAATTCAGAATATAGTTTTTACTACTTAAAGTACTGTCAACAGAAGTTGTTTAAAAGCTGCACAGAATTTAGAGACAGGAGCATAAACTTAAAAAATAGTTCCAGGACCTTTCATAAGAATCACAAGTAGTGTAGGGGCACCTGGGTGGCTCAGTCAGTTAAGTATCCGACTCCTGATTTCAGGTCATCATCTCAGGGTCCTGGGATCGAGCCCCGCATCGGGCCCTGCACCCAACGCAGCATCTGCTTGTCCCTCTCCTTCTGCCCCTCCATTCCTACTCTTGCTCACTCTCTCAAATGAATAAAATCTTAAAAAAAAAAATCTTTTAATAAATATCAAGGTGATGGTTCCTTTCAGAATGCACTTCCTCTAATCACATCCTCTCACAGAAATGCTGATACCTCTCCTCTTTCCCTTCTCTACCCCACCACAGCCACCCCCAACACCCAATTTTAAGAATTGTTCTAATACTATCTTATTTTAGGCAGAGATAAAAGACTTTGAACTTCTAGTACTAAACCAAAAAAGAAAGCCTAGTATCTAATCACTCCATGGCATGAGATTCAATGAAATAAATGAGTTTGTTGTATTTTTTTTTTAAGATTTTATTTATTTTTTTAAGAGAGACAGATAGTGACAGAGGTAGCAAGAGAGAGCACAGGCAGGGAGGAGAGGGAGAAGCAGCCTCCTGCTGAGCAGGGAGCCTGACGTGGGGCTCCATCTCAGGACCTTGGGATCATGACCTAAGCTGAAGGCAGATGCTTAACCACATGAGCCACCCAGGTGTCCCTAAATAAATCAATTTAAATAGAAGTTTCCAAATGTCTTTATATAGTGGCTGACTACCAATTCTATCCCATAATTCCTGCCCTGAATAAGCTCATAGTCTAGCAGCAGAGCCAGATACATCAGTGAATAAATTGTAAGAGAGAATAACAGTTTGAGGAGTATAGTAAATAGAAATGAAAGAATAATTAGTGCAAGACAGCATCGATTTTTAAGGATGCCCAACATAGGTATAACATGAGGAAGAAACAAAGGTGTAAAATATGGTGCCATGGGCATCGGTGGGGCCAAGAGGTGTGATGAGGCTGGAGTAGGCAAAGAATTCATCCAAGTCAGCTGCTTAGAAAGCCAGAGAATATTTTTAAGCAGTATAAAGCCATAAGCAACTGGTATTTTAAAAAGCTTACTCACTTTGACAAAAGTGTGGAGGAAAGCAAGACTGGAGGCTAGAAAACTGTTACCATGATCCAGGTACAAGATGAAGAGGATAGGACAGAATGGTAAGAACAGAAAGAGCATGGGTTTTACTTTAATCTCTTAAAAGCCATTTATATAGCACTTATTATGTCCTGATACTGTTTTAAGTCCTTAATGTATTTATCCATTTAAACCTCAAAACAACCCTAGAAAGTAGCTGATTACCTTTACTTTACAGACAGATGTGGAAAATGAGGCACAGAGTAGTAGATTCAACTTGCCCAAGACTACAGAGCTCAAAAGTAGTATAAACCAAGATTTGAACCCAGATAATCTGCTTCCGGAATCTGTTCTCTTAATCACTATACTATTTACTTAAATCAAATAAACATAATGTTTAACTAATTAGATAAGAGGAGGTGGTAAGGTGAGTGATGACACTATTCACATAAACATTTACTAGCACCTACTACTCATCATATTCAAGGAGCTGGGAAGACAAAGACCAACACAGTCCCCGGCTGCTCAGCCAACCAGCCAGTCCTGGCTCCAGCACAGGGAAGAAAAACAGAGAAGAGGGAGAGATGCTGCCTCCCAGGGAAGGCAGGACCAGCCAGATCATGACCAGCATGCACTTCATGCTTACATTCTCAGATTTCATCCCGAAGGTGATCACTTAAGGATTTTAAGCAAAGTAGTTTCTTGCTTTGTTCTTTATTAGTACCCAATACATTATTACCAAATTTAAAACAAAATTTCTTGATATAATAGAAATAATGTATCAATTAACGAGCCTCATTAACATCCCTTAAATACCAATGATATTTCGGGTGCCTGGGTGGCTCAGTGGGTTAAAGCCTCTGCTTTCGGCTCAGGTCATGATCTCAGAGTCCTTGGATCGAGGGCTGCATCGGGCTCTCTGTTAGGCAGGGAGCCTGCTTCCCCCTCTCTCTGCCTGCCTCTCTGCCTACTTGTGATCTCTCTCTCTGTCAAATAAATAAATAAATAATCTTTAAAAAAAATACCAATGATATTTCTATATACTATTAATATTCCCGCCCCGCTTGATCGTCCACACCTTCCTGTCTCACCAAAACCAGAAAGAAAATATCAACACCATTAATTTTTTATCTGATTTTATTCATAATAATATATTAACACTTCCCATCACATTTTCATTTTAAAGGATCTAAAGGAATGTCAGATGTTGTACACGTAGAGTCTCCAGGAGAGGAACCTGGGAAGAGAAAAATTTAACACTTGCCCTGGAGAGTACGGACAAGAACATTGGTGATTCTACACTATACAATGCTGTTCTGAATCATCGGGTACCTGAAAGAAAAGGGAATGGGATCTTTAAAAGTGACTAAGTGACTCTTAGGATCACTCATTAGTGAAAAACTGGTATAAAAGAGAAAAAGCACAATATCTGAAGCTAAATACCCCTGACTCAAATTTCAGATCTACAAGATTTAGGTGAGTCACTTAAAACCTCAGTGAGTCTTCATTTTCAGATCTCTAAAATAGATAGGTTAATACCTACTTTGAAGAGTTTTATGAGAAACAAATGTACAAACTAACATCTTGCATTCTTCTCTTGTCTCACGTCTAGTTCAAGGGACCTGTCGGTTAATAAATGTATTCCTGAGGCAGCAAAGAGCACCAACCTAACAGCACAGCTGAAAGCCGGACTCTGCCACCTGTGGGCTCTTTCATAGCCTTGGACTGTCTCAAAATTTTCAGGTGTCTCATTTGTATAATGACAGGATTAAACTCAAAATGTCTATTACTTTGAAGCAATGCAACAGGATCACCACATACACTCTGGTCCACCAGAGATAAAAATAAACTAATGAGAAGCTAACTTTCAAGTCTCTAGCTTCCCTTTTCTTCTTGGCCCCTTATTAGCCTTCCCGTTTCAAATGTTTCACATCTTCCTGATTTTAGCCAGCCTCAGAAATGGATACTTT
Organism: Spilogale gracilis; assembly: GCA_004023965.1. Classification (NCBI taxonomy): domain Eukaryota; kingdom Metazoa; phylum Chordata; class Mammalia; order Carnivora; family Mephitidae; genus Spilogale; species Spilogale gracilis. Next base: position 43,227 of record PITA01010927.1, on the reverse strand, counting down.
AATTTTTTTAACAGATACTTAATATTTTTTACTAACATTCATTAATAAAAATATATTAACTCCTCCCATTTCATTTAAACCATAAAGCTTCTAAAGAAATTTAAAACTGATAGGTTGCCAGGTAGATATGTAGGTACATAACAGGGAGGTGGGTGGGTGGGTAGATGGATGAAAGATAAATCCAGGGTGAGGTTGAGGGTAAAGATCTCTTTTGGCAGGAGAACTAAAAGGGCAAGCAGAATGAGAGAAATATTGGTGCCTCCTCCAGTAACTTGAAAATAAGGGAAATAAACTACTTTCCTAAACTATGAAATCATATTTATATCTCAGATAAGAGAAAAACAAAGTCTCCTGAAAGAACAAAAGGCCCTCAAAATATGAAAACTAAAGAATAATAATATTGAGGGTATTTGCATTATTTAATGGAAAGTGACAATTACATGTGAGAAGGGAATTGATAAGTGAAGACACCCTAAAAATAAAAAAATTAAAAAGAATGACAGAGAATACACAATATTCCAGATGTGCTGGAAAGGTGATCCCTATGGAGATGATCAAGTACATCCAAACACTGGATTCACCTACCTTGTTTATTCTGATTCATGCTCACCAAGGGGCCTTCTAGATACAAACTAGCTCACCAGATAGACCTGCCTCAGAAAGAGAATGCCTGTGCCCTGTTCTGAAATCTTCACTGGCTCCAGTTCACATTCCTTAACCTTGACATTTAATATTCTCCAACTAAAATTGCATAAAAATTAAATAAGCTTGATTGCCCATTCTTCTCCTACAAAAATCTTCTGCTTCATTAAGGTGGTCTTTTCACTGGCCCTCAGTACTTGGATATTATTATATGCCGCCTTCTTAGGCCTCCCGCTGTCCCCCCATCTAAGCTTCAAGTTCAGCTCAAGTCTGCCTCCTTAATAATGCCTTTCTTAGGTGCTCCAGTTTACCATCATCATACCCACATCTAATCTAATTGGGGGTGGATGGGAGGGAGGGGGGACAGCCCCCGGCCATCCAAAATGGGATGGCCATCCCATCACCCCAAAAGCCCCTGGCCAACCAGTCCTGTCCGTCCTACAGGATTTCTGGGACCAAAAAAAAAAATGTAAAATCAATTGAATGTGTCCATCTTTTTTAACATAACTTGAGAGAGAAAAGAGGGAGAGAGAAGAACTTAAGCGGGCTCCATGCCCAGGATGCAGCCCAATGCAGGGCTCGATCTCACGACCTGAGATCATGACCCAAGCCAAAACCGAGAGTCAGATGCTTAACCCATATTGAGCCACCCAGGCACCTCTCACCTAATTTTCTAAAGCATCCTGTATCACCCATGTTACCTGACATGTTCTCTTTTTTTAACCTTGACATGTTTTCTTATTTCATATTTTTCATCTTGCAAATGAAGCCATAGCTCTTCTATGACAGGGAGCTGAAACTTAGGATTATTTTACTTTTTATATTCTCCAAAACACCTACTCAATTCTGTGAACAAACAGATGTTCAGTAAACACAAGATGAGATAACTTTGTTCAGATACTGCCTAAAACTATAGCTTTATACTTTTATCAGTATTTCACATAAAGTCCCTTTAAAATATAGATTTTACAAGTATACCTATATATACACACATATATATACAACCGCACATACTCATACGTGTATATATTATATATAAACATACATACATGTGTATATATAAACACAAGGTTACAGTCCATATCCGTATTTCTCCAATCACTTGGCTCTCTGCTACTGCAATGTTTTTTTCATTCTTACCTAGTAATGATGGGATCTGCAGCATGATTTGGGCCCCATCGCCCCAAAAGCCCCCGGCCAACCAGTCCTGTCCGTCCTGCAGGATTTCTGGGACAAAAAAAAAATGTAAAATCCATTGAATGTGTCCATCTTTTTTAACATAACTTGATATAGCCCAAAAGAAGGCATTAAGTACAATAACACAGAAATAATATCTCATCCCAAATCCACTAGCATTATCACATATCTGGCACTAAAATCACATATTTCCTTATACTGTTATTTAACTTTTCTTTTGTACATGTCTAAGCTTTGGGCCTGAACCAGGAGAAAGATCTCATTTTCCAAGTCGTTCTCAATATAAGAATTTTTTCAGTCTTCATCTATGTTCCTAAATTTAAACCAGAACTTTACTGGACTCTTACAACAGGGCAAATGAATGGTCTGTACCTAATCATCATCTATCTCTACAACGGTGATGATTTATCATTCAAGATACCCACCCTTATCTTCACTTTCTCATCATTCCCTTTTCTTACTCCCATCTCATACAACCCATCACATGAAAATATTTCTGTTACTTAGTTTATTTTTTTAAGTAATCTCTATACTCAATGTGAGGTTCAAACCCATAACCCCAAGATCAAGAATCACACACTCCTCCAACTGAGCCAACCAGGCACCTCTATTTTTGTTACTATTTTTTTTTAAGATTTTATTTATTTATTTGTCAGAGAGAGAGAGAGAGAGAGAGTGCACAAGCAGGGGGAGTGGCAGGCAGAGGCAGAGGGAGAAGCAGTCTCCCCTCTGAGCAAGGAGCCCGATGGGGGACTCGATCCCAGGACCCTGGGACCATGACCTGAGCAGAAGGCAGCCACTCAACTGACTGAGCCACCCAAGTGTCCCTAGTTTTGTTACTTTTAAAAGTTTATTTGTTTTCAGTGGGTTCTGGATGTTTACTACCAATAATATATATTTGTAGCATATAGTAAGGTATTAGTATTACTCAGGATTTCAAGATTTTTGAAGAAAATAATTTTATAAAAATGCCAACTTACTGTTTAACCAAAAGCCACAACCCAAAGTTAAAAAGTCTGTCAGGTAAACATAGCAACACTCATGCACAATTTTCTTCCAGTCAATATTCCTTAAATGTTCAACTTCCATTATGTACCAGTAAAACACTATAACCTTCAGTCATACCTTACTAAGATTTTATTTTTTGTCCTCCCAATACATGAAAGTAAATGAACAAATAGCCAAAATTTTCCCTGCCGGCCATCTCGTTTTATTCTGTTCCTCCCTGTGACTATTGTTCAAATTAAATGAGTTTTGCTATTGTTTTTGTACTAGGCTCAGAAATATTTCAGCAAGACTTAAAAATAAAGACAAGATAACTGGCCAGGTGACAATAATTTTATTTTTCAAGTTCACGGGCGGGCGGGGGGTAAGGTGGCCAATAACTGTTTTATGTAACCAAACACCCCTGAATACAAATGATCAAAACCAATATTAAGAGAGAGAATGTTAGTTTTTATAGATGACCAAGCCTCTAACTTGTACATTAGAAACTATGGAAAAGACACATAGACTATCCTATAGCCTATGAAGCAGAGAAAGTTGTTTGCAGTGAAAGAGAAGTAAATGCAGCATGTAAAAAAAGCAGAGATGGATTTTCAATTCTATCCTTTCCTAAAGTTTGCTGCATTTACGCTTTGGGCTCCTTGAGATGATCTTATAACCCTAAATTTCACTTTTTACTCAGGCAAGCTAGAACTGTTCCTATTAGTCAGACTCTTGGCTAAAAGAACATATTAACTTGCCTTTGCTACCTTTCCTTTTACATAGGTACGTATTTTTTAATATATGTTACCCAGAAAAGAACCCAAGAAATAAGTCAAATACAAGGAGGGTCTGACTTTAAAAGATATTAAATAACACAGAACAGTGAAGTTATGACCGAAGACTGAATTCAGCAAAACTGAAGGACCAGGTTACGGTGAGAGGAGCACAATCACTGCCTTGTCCTTGAGGAACTAAGAATACAAATCATAACATTTTTTCAAGATAAGAACTATGACTATAGATCTCTGATACTTGTTTTATTTCAGGCATGCTAATTTTCACAATTCTTCCTTTTTTTAAGTAATACCTACACCCAATGTGAGTCTCCAACTCACAACCCCAAATCAAGAGGCACATGCTCTACTGACTGAGCCAGCCCGTCCCATCTCTATTCATTTACTTGATTATTTCCATATTTGAAGTGGAGTTACAAAAAAGTGCATTCAAATCTTGCCTCTCCCACTTATTGTACGTGAACTGCTTACAATCTCTCTCCTTATCTATAAATGGAATTAAAAATATCCACCACCCACAAGGGTTTTGTAATGTTTTCATTAAATCACAAGTATCAATTCTTTTATACACTGTCAGACACATACAAGCACTCAATAAATGTTAACTGGGGGTTTTCTACCCTTTGAAGACCCATTTCTATAAGATACCCATCCCCAATACCTACCTGGGTCTTCCATTTTCAATCTCATACAAACCATTCTGGCTCTTTCTCTCAACATGTCCATCCTTTTCATTAAACTTGGGAGAGAAGTTACTTTCACTGTAATGAGAATACAAAAGCAAAATAAGAAATAATGGCCTAATACTACCCCAAGAGCTCACTAATGCCAGTCGATCTGTTATTTATAATAATAAAAATATAATAAAATTATCCCTGAAACTTATGTTTTTTAAGCATCAGTTTTCATTTACAAATCCATCTTACTCCTTCAAAACAGTTTCTTAAAAAAAAGTGTTAACCAAAACAGCTTATAATACAAGGATATGTATTATAACCCTTCTAGAAAGGACTATGCAGAAAATCTGCAGCTCCTCCCACATGCTACAAAAAAGTCTATGTTACTATTAGCAAGGAGGAATTGTCTGTGGGCACAATATGGCAATTAGTGGTTCCTATGTAGTCCCCAAAATAAGATCCTTTCTGGTATCTTCATGTTTTTACTGTCTCAAAGTAATTTTAATTTCCTCAAATGTATACTGGCTAATATTTTCATCAAAGTGAACCCACAAAACAGTGAATTTACCCCAAAAGTTATAATAACTATGATGTAGACTAAAATAAATAGTATATATATGAAATGTTCTAAATCTTGATTTGGATGGCAGTTAGAACCTTATAAACATAAAACTGTTCTGAGCTACAGAAACACACATAAGAAAAAGAAATGTGCACTCTACTATATCAGTCATTCCTCATTAAAAATAGTCAAAGTAAATATAAATAAACTTTCTTCACCATTATGAAACCCCTTGGCATAACTGCATTGATAGTGAACAGCTATACAGCACTACATTGTTCATAGGCAGTTCTGACCTAAATTTTGGGCTTTTTCTTGTTTTAATTTCAGTAAGTGAGCATAGATGTATTTGTACTCTAGTATGGAAATAAGTTCCAACTTGAATGATTCAGACATTCTTTCAACCAATCTTCTATGTAACACACAAATAAAAAGAATTAAATGGTAAAACACATGAAATTATAAAACCAGTATTACAATGCTTTTGAGACTCTAGAAATTCACCAGTGGGGGGAAAAAGCACACACCTGATCATAATTGAAATATTAATGTTAGTAATAAAGCCTGACTTAGATATAATATAAATTCAACTCTTAAAAAATAAACTGAATGAAAAAATAAGACAATGTATTCAATCTTCCTCTGTTTACACTATATAGCACCCTTGCCAACATCATTAATTTTAATTGTGTATGATGTATATGTAAAATACTCTCCTAAAATGGGGGAAGTAAAATTCACTGAAGCTACTGATTTCTCCTCAGGTTAGCTTCATGATTAATTAATAATCCAAGTACTATCACAAAGTTATAAATACATCTTCAGATAATATTTAAAAAAACTGTAGGTCAAAAGCAAGTCACAAAAGTAAGACATGGTAAAGTTTAACCTAATGAACTAATACCAGATCTAACTAGCAAGATTTTTTACTTACCTAAGTAATCCCTTGGGAAGCATTTATAATAAATCAGCCCATTAAATCAAACTTATAAACTGTTCTAAAACCACAGTAGCAGTTTAGCAGAGTGGTTAAAAGCATGAATTTTCAGAGTCAGACTGAGTTCCAGTCCAAGCTTTACCATCTACTGGCTCTGTGACCAGATATAAAGGGCAACCTTTCTGTGCTTCCATTCTTTTTGTGTGTTTTTTCTATAAAGTAGAAATAACAACCTTGTGTCTCCAGAATAGTTATAATAAAATAATTCTTATAAAAACACTTAGTTCAATACTCAGTTCATAGTACATTAAAAAAACTCTATCATTATATTCATTAAAAGAACATAGATCTAAAATGTGAACTGATGTATTTCTATGAATTTAGTCAAAGGATTTTTGCTTGAATGTTTTCTTCTCTAACCTTTATCTACCCCTTTTCTATTTTTGTCCCACTGCTCTAATTTTATCATCCTCCTATTCTTATTAATCTGAAAAAATTCTGAAAAATATTTTCACTACTTCAAATATAAGTCTAGTTATGGTGGAAAATAACCACAAAACATGTTCTACTGATAACCTAAACAGAACAAATGAAAACAAATACCACCACCTGCCATTCTATAAAAGAACTCCACAATAAAACAGATTTACTTTTTTGGAAGGATCATCATAAAACCCCCAAAAGAACAGCAAACATGGACAGTCTAGCTTTAGAGCAAGAATTCAAGGCAATGTGGAAACTGAGTTCTGACAAAGTCAAACACTAGGTTAAAATAATTTTTCAGCTGTCAAAATGGTAATTTACAAATACAACCATTCTCTTCACCATCATACACCCAGCTATCGGCTAATGCCAGCTCATCTGCTCACCTGATCTGAGGATCTGCCCACTGAGGTCCTGCCAAGACAGAGACTGCAGTGTATTCCACAGGATTATAGTCTTGCCATTCAACACACCAGTCTACTTTCTCATTAGGAACCTGGCTGCGTTGGACTTTTGAACCCGGATAAGGAGATGTCCGAGCCTTGTTGTGGGAATTCTCTTTGGCACCATTAGATCTAGACATGATGTTCGAGCTAAGATGAAACCCACAGGATGAAAATGTGTTTCTGGAGAGAAAAAAAGAAAAAATATGTTTTACATAAATACCAAAAAAAAATTAATAATAAAGAACCTAACTCAACAGAAACATACTTTTCAATTTCAAAGTATAAAAGTCTAACATCTATGAGAAAATTATTTTCAAATGTGAAAATTTTTAAAATATTGCCAAATCTTATTAACTGAAATGAACTCACTGAATTTCTTTTAGTTGAGAAAAAGGGACAGAAATTTACTTTTGTTAGCACAAAAGTTGGGGAAGTTTGTTATGAAAATTCAACCATAAAAACAAATGTAAAGAAAAAAAATTTTTCAAACGGTCCGTAGTCTAACACACGTGGCAAATGTATGGCAAAAATGGCACAAAAGGGGCGCCTGGGTGGCTCAGTTGGTTAAGCCACTGCCTTTGGCTCAGGTCATGATCCTGGAGACCTGGGATCGAGTCCCGCCTCGGGCTCCCTGCTTGGCGGGAAGCCTGCTTCTCCCTCTCTCGCTCCCCCTGCTTGTGTTTCCTCTCTCACTGTGTTTCTCTCTGTCAAATAAATAAATAAAATCTTAAAAAAAAAAAAAAATTCTTTGTAAAAAAAAAAAAAAAAAGTGGCACAAAAGAGGAACAAGAAAATGGAAATATCTCCTGTAAGTTCTTACATCATATAAGAAGTAACATACTACTACTGAAAGTCCAACTATGATAAATATACAAATTTAAACTGATGACAGCAACTCTGCCCTGTTCTCACAATATCAATGATCAGACAAACACCAACTTGGTAGGGTTGTGAAATAAGCCAACATCCTGTGTCTCCTGGTATCAATACACTGGTAAGTACACAGTGATCATTTCTGAGGTATTCCTTGTAAGAATGTATGACCAGAATCAAAAACATTAGGAAATACAGAACAGAACCAGACCAAGGGACAGCTTGCAAAATAAATGTGTGTTACTCTTTCAACTAGTAAACATCATGAAAGACAGAGAAACTCTTTCAGATAGATGCAGACAAAAGAGATATGAAAACTAAATGCAATCAATGATCTGGGATTGGTTCCCGAACCAAAAATAATAAAAAAAATTCTTTGGCAGGACAGTGGTGAAATCTGAATGGGGTTATAGAAATACTTTTATTTTTTAAAAGATTTTATTTATTTGTCAGAGAGAGAGAACACAAGCAGGGGAAGCGGCAGGAAGAGGGAGGCAGGCTCCGGCGTAGGACTCAATCCCAGGACCTCAGGATCACGACCTAAGCTGAAGGCAGATACTTAACTGACTGATTCACCCAGGCATCGCTATAAATAAATTTTTAAAAGGTGATGCAAAAATCGTATTTATTTATTCCTAACAAAGAAAAACTTGGGAGACAACAGCTTCATTGCTGAATTCTATGAAACATGTGAAGAATTAACACCAAACCTCCTCAAATTCCCAAGAAAAATTGAAGAAGGAACATTTCCAAACTTTTTCTCTGAGAACAGCATTATGTCAAAAGCTAAACCAAGACACTACCAGAAAACTATAGGCCAATAACCCTGATGTATATCGACAGAAAAATGCTTAACAAAAGAGTAGCAAACAGAATTCAACAGCACATTTAAAGGATTATACGTGATGACCGAGATTTATTGGAATGCAAGGGCATTTAAACATCCAAAAATCAATGTAATACACATTAACAGAATGAAGGAAAAAAGATATGATCATCTCAATTGATACAGAAAAAGTCTGTCATAATCTAATACCCTTTCACAATAAAAACATTCAAAACACTAGGAATAGATGAAAACACCTCAACATATTAAAGGCCATATACAAAAAGCCCACTTTTTGGTGTGACAGTGAAAGACTAAAAACTTTCTAAGATCACAAACAAGGGACCCCAACCAGTCCCTTGAAAACAATCTTGAAAAAGAAAAAGTTGGAAGTGTCATACTTCCTAATTTCAAAACTTACTACAAAGCTATAGTAATAATAACAATATAATACTGGCATAAAGACAGGGTTATAGATCAATGGGATAGAATGGAGAGCCCACATATAAACCCTCACATAGATGGTCAAATGATTTTTGACAAGGGTGCCAAAACTATTCAACAGGAAAGGACAGTCTTTTTTTTTTTTTTTTAAGATTTTATTTAATTATTTGACAGAGAAACACAGCTAGAGAGGGAACACAAGTAGAGGGACTGAGAGAGGGAGAAGCAGGCTTCCCGCCAAGCAGGAAGCCCGATGTGAGGTTCGATCCCGGGTCTCCAGGACCATGACCTGAACCGAAAGCAGTCCTTAACCAACTGAGCCACTCAGGCACCCAAGGACAGTCTTTTCAACAAATGGGGCTGTGAAAATTAGATATCCACATGCAAATGAAGATGGCCCCTTACTCTACAGCATATGCATACACTAATGCAAAATGCATCAAAGACTGAAACATAGACCTAAAACTGTAAAACTTTTAGAAGAAAACATACAGGGAAAATTTCACGTCACTAAACTTGACAATGATTTCTTGGATATACCCAAAAGCACAGGCAACAAAGAAAAATAAATTTGACTACAATAAAATTAAAAACGTCTGGACATCAATGGTTTTAGATATACCCTCACTTCACCCAGAGTTGCGAGCACTATAAAAATGAAGAGTAACTGTAGCACCTGGTTGGTTACATGTCAGACTCTTGATTTCAGCTCAGGTCACGATCACAGGGTCCTGGGATGGAGCCCATCTTCGGCTGTGCTCAGTGAGTCTGCTTGAAGACTGCTCTTTCTCCCTCTCCCTCTGCCTCCCTCCCCCCATTCACACACACTCTCTAAAATCTAAAATAAAATAAATAAATCTTAAAAAAAAAAAGTAACTGGCAAGCAAGTATGCACTGTTCTAGTGGCATCTATCAAAAATAGCAATCATAATTTCCAAAGAACATAGTTTGGTTTTTTTATCTTTAGCTTGGAATCTGTTTTTTAATTTTTACTTTAATTGAAATTTGGTTGACACACCATATATTATAAAAAGCATAAATGTTTATTCCTTCCCTCCCCAAGCCCCACTGAAAAGAGATAAAGATGTATAAAAGGCAACAAAATCCACAGCAGGTGAAAGAACAAAACATCACCACTGTATAAGAGAGTAATTTCAGGTAAAAAGTGGATGGACTCATACTGACCTACAAACCAAAATAATACAAATTATATTAGAGAATATGCACAAAAAGGTGGGTGAGAGATGCCATTCCCACAAGAGGTGGCCGGAGAGTTTCACGCTTGAAATACTGGGCCCAACTGTCCTAAGTGGGCAGTGGGGCAATAATCATGGAATCGGTCACCCTCTTTCCCCAAATAAGAAGTTGGCATTAGTTATGTTTGCCCCTGGGATATTGGCAAAAAGTTAAAGGGGAAGACTAGAACCTCTGTTGTGCATATTGGTGTCAGAGAATACAGCAGCAATTTAGGCTTAATATCACCACAGTTCACACTGGGAAATAAAGTTAAGGCAGCTATGCTTAGCAGAGAATTCGCTCCACTAGTGTGAAGCCTGGAAGAAAGGGGAAAGGGGAAGGTTCCCAGGCTGTCTCCTGGCCACCTGCTCAAACACACTCACCTGAAACCTTCCAGCCTATGTGCCAATGTTCTGTCAGTCCTCCCATTTAGAGAAAACAGTGTATATTACCTACATTAATCAAAATATAAACAGATAACTGGTGTCCACCAGATGTTTAAGAAACAGAAGGAAAAAGGACTGAAAAGTAACAGAATCACTGACCCATAACAGATAATTCATGTAATAGAAGATAATTTTTATTTCAATTATCAGTTTTACAGATTCAGAAGTTTTTATATCCATAAAATAAGAAGTGGCTGCTATTAAGAAGAACAATTAGAGAAAGAAAAGTTCTTGTCAAAACTGACAGTTCAATGAAGAGATGATGCAATGGACAAACTCTGAATTAGTAATATGCAAGATAAATTTGAGTAAAATCTCTAAGAACAAACAAACAGAAGCATGAAAATGAAAGAATAGAAAATGAAAGAAAAAAAGAAGCAAGAGGTTCAATCTAGAAGGTCCAAGAGCTATCACAAGAGTCCCAGGAGAAAAAAAAAAAAAAAGACAGGACAAAAATGGGGAAGGGGAGAAAATTTCCTTTTGTAAACATTACATGCCAAACAAGAATTAAAAAAAAAAAAAAACCACTCACAGAGACATAAAACTCGTTTGTTACTGTGCCTAATATATCTAGGACATCGTGTTTACTGAACAATGAATTAAGAGGAAAAAAAATAATACAAAAGTAGGAGGCAGTATGAGATACCATAAATCCCTAACTTTATCGGGGGGGGGGGTAAAGAGATAGATGATAAATATATATCTATACTTCAAAGTAGAGGTGGTGGGAAGGAACGACATTTTATACTTTTCATTTTACACTATTTATACTGTTCACATCTTTAAACTATATGCATGTATTAATTTTCATCACAATGTTTTAGGTATCAACCAGGGGAAAAAAAAAAAAAAAAAAAAAACGACACGGGACAACATCCATCTTGTTTAAGTGCTATTTAAACTCCCGGAAGACAAAAACACTGGTGACTTAGGAAGGATGACAAACTTCAGTATCAAAAACGAAGAAAGTTACTACCACCAGTTTTCCTCAAAAGGCAGATAAAACATTTTGGAGCTTTTTTGAAACCATGAATATGGCTATAAAAATCCAGAAGCAAGCAAAGCCTACAGAATCCGCAGAACCTGACGCTGGCTCCACCCACAACCCAAGCACGCTGAAGGCAGCACTACCAGAGGCAATACCTGCACACGGGAATGCTGCAACAGCCCGAGGACCTGACAGTCACAGAGGCCAACGCCACAGAAAGAGACACAGTGGCTAAAGTCTTTCCTAGGATGCGTTCGGCCATTAGCTGCCCGCGGGCGCTTCGCGGAGCGAGGTCGCGCTTAGCTGGGGCCACAGCCTCGGCCCGCCCCACAGTCCAAGGTATCTAGCGGCCACTAGGACCGGGTCGCCTTCCCGTTCAGGGGAAGGAGTATCACGTCTTTCACAGAAACACACAAGGCCGGGAGCTCTCCCCAGATAATCCCCCGCTTGCACCAGTGAGACGAAGGGAAGCAGATCTGCCAGCGACGAACGTTACCAGTGCCTCCTGCCGTGGAACAGCGTCCCGGGCCCCGAAGAGTCCCACCTCCGGATGGGCGCTTTACAGCCAAGCCGTAAAGCAAAAACAGCGCCGGCTTCGCAGCGCCCACCTTTTTCGACCTCTCAGTATGCGCAGGCGTACTTGGGGAGGAGTGGTGGCAGCTACGTCGAGAACGCGCCAGAGAAAAGAGAAATGAAAGAAGGTGGGGAGCGAGAAGAGGGGAAATGGGGGAAGAAAGAAAAGGGATTGAGAGAAGGTTGTTTACCTGTTTTAGTTTTTGTTTATAGGCAGAAAGGATTTACAGGCCCCTCATGTAGTGAACAACGGGTGTCCTAATCCTGTTTGAAGAAGTTGCAGGAAAGGAGGTACTTAAAGAGATTTGTGGTCCAGGGCGCCTGGGTGGCTCAGTGGGTTAAAGCCTCTGCCTTCGGCTCAGGTCATGATCTCAGGGTCCTGGGATCACGGCCTGGAGCAGGGAGCCTGCTTCCTCCTCTCTCTCTACCTGCCTCTCTGCCTACTTGTGATCTCTGTCAAATAAATTAATAAAATCTTGTTTTAAAAAAAGAGAGAGAGATTTGCAATCCATTTAAGGCTTTTCTCGTTCTCTTTTACCAAGTTGTTCACTGAAGTTGCTAAAGTTGACAAAGCTTTGCAGGACGCGGCCCTGGCAAATCCGTGGAGGACCAAACCGGCAGACAAAAGATGGTAGTTAAGATCTGTACAAAACAATTTGCAATCTGGCGTTCATTTTTTATAATCATTATTTTCTTAATGTGGCAAATATTTAACTTAATTCATCGTTTCAAAGATGAGGTGTAGATACATTATAAAACTTTGACTATCTCAAGCCAGATTAATCAAACTTTGGCAAGACTTGTTCTGAAGACTCAAGAATGCAAAACTTTAGCCATGTACCAGCTCCATCACTTCTACACTAAGGGACTTGACAAAACTAGTAGGACTTCTAGCAGTCTAAGGATAACCTTGTCCTAGGATAACCCAAGACCACCCCCCCTCCTTAAAATGCAGGCTTGGAAAAAGCGAAGAGTGCAGGAGAATGGACTGTTCCAGGCAAAACCTCCTGATGGGCAGATGTAGCTACAACCCCCAATTAGAGCAGTTTCTTTCAAGAGCTTGCAAATACAAATCCTTTCTCTGCCCTTTGTTCTAAAAATCTGCTATCCAGAACTGTTTCCTCAAGGACCTAAGAGCCCCTCACTTTGAAATGCAGTCATTCAGAGAGATAACTGTTCTCTCTCCCAGTCCTTGTGGGAGGGTAAAGGCTTGACCTCAATGGACATCGTTTTTCAACTTGGACTGCTGCCTCTTGTTGTAAAGATAGATGGTTCTTCTCTGACAGGCACCAATTAACCCAGATGGCCTACTTACATGAATCACCAGCTCACCCCATTAACACCCCTCAGTGCCTTTCCTTTAGCATACTGTAGCCTTTAAGAAGTCTCCAGCCTTTTGTTTCAGGGAGGTTGAGTTTATTCGCACAGTAGTGTTACTGAATAAAATCTGTCCTTACCTCTTTAGTATCCAGGTTTGTTTATTTTTGACAGTTCTTCCCAATAGTTAAGTGCCATTATTAAAATGTGTTTGCTTTTTAACAAAAAAAAAAAAAAAAAAAAAAAAAAATGTGTTTGCTTTTTAACTCGAAATGGATGAAAGACCTCAACGTGAGGCAGGAATCCATCAAAATCCTGGAAAAGAACATAGGCAGTAATCTCTTTGACATTGGCCACAGCAACTTCTTTCAAGACACATCTCCAAAGGCAAAGGAGATAAAAGCGAAAATGAACTTCTGGGACTTCATCAAAATAAAAAGCTTCTGTACAGCAAAGGAAACAGTCAACAAAACAAAGAGGCAACCCCCAGAATGGGAGAAGATATTTGCAAATAACACTACAGACAAAGGCCTGGGATCCAAGATCTATAAAGAACTACTCAAACTCAACATCCAAAAAGAAGATGAACACATCAAAAAATGGGCAAGAGACATGAAGAGGCACTTCTCCACAAAAGATATACAAATAGCTAACAGACACATGAAAAAATGTTCAGCGTCACTAGCTATCAGGGAAATTCAAATCAAAACCACACTGAGAAATTCAAATCAAAACTACCTTACACCAGTCAGAATGGCCAAAATTAACAAGTCAGGAAGCAACAAGTGTTGGAGAGGCTGCGGAGAAAGGGGAACCCTCTTACACTGTTGGTGGGAATGTGAGCTGGTGCAGCCGCTTTGGAAAACAGTGTGGAGATTCCTTAAAAATTTTAAAAAAGAAAAAAAAATTAAAAAAAGAGCTACCCTATGACCCTGCAATTGCACTACCCCAAAGATACAGATGTAGTGAAAAGAAGGGCCATATGCACCCCAATGTTCATTGCAGCAATGGCCACAATCGCCAAACTGTGGAAAGAGCCAAGGTGCCCATCAACAGATGAATGGATAAAGAAGATGTGCTACATATATACAATGGAATACTATGCCTCCATCAGAAAGGATGAATATCCAACTTTTGTAGCAACATGGACTGGATTGGAAGAGATTATGCTGAGTGAATAAACCAAGTAGAGAAAGTCAAGTATCACATGGTTTCACTTACTTGTGGTCCATAAGGGGTAATGTAGAGGACAGTAGGAGAAGGAAAGTAAATGGGAAGTAGGGTAATTCAGGGAGAGAAATGAAACAAGAGAGACTTTGGACACAGAGACAAACTGAGGGACTTGGAGGGAGGGGGTGGGGAGATGGAACAGCCTGGTGGTGGGTACTGAGAGCACCTATTGCATAGAGCACTGGGTGTGGGGAATGTGGAATGAATCTTGAAACACTGGGAAAAAAATTTAAGTAACAATAAAAATTTAAAAATACCCATTAAAAATGTGTTTGCTTTTTAAAAAATAAATTTCTGAATTTGGCTTCCTCTGGTCAGATAAACTTCGCCCTCATTGTTGACAGCCATGAACCTCTTCTTAAACTGGAAATATAATTAGGCAGGCTGTATTTAAAATGTTCAGCTCCTCTGAAGCGTGCTGACAAATTAGTCATTAGGAAGAAGGGAGGTAAGGCAGCCACAAAACATTTGACAAGGAACAGGAGAGAGAAAGGCAGTCTCACAGAACTTTCCTCAAATTCTAGTTTTCTAACTCTACATTCCGTAAGGAGAGATTGGAGTGGACTTAAAGAACTACACAACAATGCAAACAAAACCAATGCCTCAGTAGGACTATACCACAATTAGCTCAGACAACGGGTCTCCCGGGTTCCACCCTTTGGGGACATCTACTGGAGTCTGCTAGAGTGTAGCAAGCATGTGCTGTAGCCAACTCTTGGGCAGAACCAAAATGCCATCTCAAATATTTACTGTTTTATACTACCTTCCATTTATCCACATCCCAAAGTAAGTATATATCATTAGGACCGAAGTAGAGAGAAGTGAGGACTTTTGTTTTTTATTTAATTTTTTTATTTAGTAACCACATACCAACTTTTTTTATTATATTATTTTATGTTTTTCAGTGTTTCAAGATCACATACCAACTTTTTAAGGGCTTCTTGCAGTAGTTGGAGAGATAGGCAAAAGATGCGAATAATGAATGTTTTTAAATAGGAAAGCAATGTATGTGATTACCAGAATTGATTTTAGGTATACTAAAATTAAAAGTGATTAATAATTCCAACTGTTTCTCCCTTGTTCTGTTCATTTCATTACGTAACAAATATTTAGGGATTACTATTTACCAAGCTCTGTCCTATGTGCCAGAAATAAAGTTGTGAACAAAACTGACAAGGTCCTGCTCTCGTGAAACTTACTTTCTAGGGGAAGTAAATGAACTATAAATAACTAAACAAACTAGGACTTGCATATTAGGAAGAGTGCTATGAAGGAAGTAGACAACTTGCTGCATAAAAGAATAATTGAGGGGCGCCTGGGTGGCTCAGTTGGTTAAGCGACTGCCTTCGGCTCAGGTCATGATCCCGGAGACCCGGGATCGAGTCCCACATTGGGCTTCCTGCTCGGCGGGAAGCCTGCTTCTCCTTCTCTCACTCCCCCTGCTTGTGTTCCCTCCCTGGCTGTGTTTCTCTCTGTCAAATAAATAAAATCTTTAAAAAAAAAAAAAAAAGAATAATTGAAACTGGAGTAACTATATTACAGGAGAAGAGTGTCAGCAAAGACATCTCAAAGATCACTCTTGAAAAATACTTAATGATATGAAGCTGCCAGCTGCTGGAAAAGCTGGGGAAAGCTCTGGCAAGCAGAGAGGACAAAGTGCAGAATCTCTAAGGTAGAAAAAAGCTTGGCCATAATCAAGAACAGAAAAGTCAATGTGCTAAACCATAGCAGTAACCCAGAAAGTGTGATCTGCCATGAAGCTAGAGAGGTGGACACAGTTGTCTGTTTCTTAATACCCATTTATTCATTCTCCCCTCTTCCATGTCATATGTAGAAATGTATCCGATTGGGACACCTGGATGGCTCAGCCAGTTAAACATCTGCTGGCAGTTCAGGTCATGATCCCAGGGTCCTGGAATGGAACCGCATATCTGGTTCCCTGCTGTGTGGGGAGCCTGCTTCTTCCTCTCTAACCACCCCCTCCCTGCTCACTTTCTCTCTCTCTCTCTGCTGAATAAATAAATACATTTTTTTAAAAAGAGAAAGAGGAAGGGAGGAAGGGAAGGATGGAAAGGAAGGGAGGGAGGGAAGGAGGAAGGAAGGGTGGCAGGGAGAAAGGAAGGAAAGAAATAAAGAAATGTGTCCAGGTAAAAACTTACTTAAGTTTGGCAACTAAGGGGGCCACATGACCCTTTCCTGGCCAATGAGATGAAGGTGGTAGCCTACTGTGTGGGTTTTCTGGAAAGGCCATTATTTTCCTGGGCAAAAGAGACTGACTGATTTAGCAGAAACTATTAACTCTTTGCAATTTCCCATCTCTCTTTTATTCCTGCTTGAAAGGCGGGCACGTTTCCTGGAGAAAAAGCAGCCATCTTGAGATTCTAATGACAAAAGCCACACACATGGATGGTAGAATAGGGTATAAGAAGGAACCTGAGGGTTTTTTGGTTTTTGGTTTTTGTTTTAGTTGCACTAGTCCTGCATCGACTGCTTCTGGGCTAATAAGGAAAATAAACCCCTATTTGACTAAGTTACTGTGGGTTTACTTTATGTAAAACGCTTGACCCAAAAGCCAAATCATATAAGGTCTTATAGGCTATGGTAAGGAACTAGCAGTTTATCCCAAGTGCAATGGAGAGCCATTAACACTGTACCAAACTTTGTTCCTCAAAACATGGAGAAGTAGGCATTACAAAAGTTCAAACTGGATAAACAACAACATAGCAATAAGGTTGGATTGAGAAGTCCTGTTACTAGACTCTTAATACTTGCCTCTACTCCTGTCCTCTCCTTTTCCATAATCCCCTGGGTTGGAAGTAGCCTACTTTCCTCTTTCCCTTCCCTTATGGCAAGGATTTTCTTCGTATCCTTTGTGTTCTTTCAATCAGCCATCTGACCTGTCTTTTAATAAGTTAATGCATGCTGAGGGAAACTTAAACAAACTATTTAAGTGACTTGTTGAAAAACATGCAACTAGAGAGTGACAAAGCTGGAATTCCAACCTAACTTCAGAGTTTTTGCTTTGACATTATGCTGCCTCAGTCTTCATAAAGACCAAGGAGGAATAGTTTTGAGATAAGTATGATTTCTTCTGGTCCAGTCTGTCCCAGTCCATCTAATAGCAGCCTCCTGCTGAGGAAGGCCACTATTTAGTCATAAGAATGTAAATGCTAACTGTTGACTTTTGCTTTATAAAGTAGATATGATCAGTCCTGAAAATATGAAAGTAAATCAGATATGACAAAGTAGAAATGGACATCTGAGGAAAACATTAAGTCTTAACCTCCTCTTACAGAATGGGAAGCCAGAAGTTTCATCATACAGTGACAGGAATAAGACATAAAAAAATTGTAAAAGTTTTAAATATAAACAGGGACGTCTGGTGGCTTAGTCAGTTAATGCCATCAGTTAATGGTCTGCCTTTGGCTCAGGTCAGGATCCCAGGTCCTGGGGTCTGGCTCCCTGCTCTGCAGGAAGCCTGCTTTCCCTCTCTGGCTCCCTCTGCTTGTTCTCTCTCTCTCTCTCTCTCTCTCTCTCTCTCTCTCTCTTAAATAAATAAGTAAAATCTTTAAAACATAATTTAAAAAATTTTAATATAACCAAAGTTGGTAAGAATAGTGATATAATCGTATTGAGACTATATAGGGAGAAGTGTTTTAGGAGTGGAATAAGTGAACTACATCCTCAGCTGTCATAGAAGAAAATCAATTATAAATGTCTAGTATTGATTAAGAAATGACACTGTAAGCCTTTCCTAGAAGCATAGATGTCAACCGTACAAGAGACAACTAAAATGATTGGAAGTGGTTAACCTAAAGAGTTAGACAAGGGTGGGACAGAGGACTATTGGTTTTTATTATCAACCCTGCTGAACCATTTTTTTGCAAGAGAGAACAAGAATGAGATTGAGAGAATGAGTGAGGGTGGAGGGCAGAGGGAGAAGCAGACTCCCCTCTGAGCAGGGGGCATGGCGTGGGACTTGATCCCAGAACCCCGGGATCATGACCTGAGCCAAAGACAGATGTTACCTGACTGAGCCATCCAGGCATCCTTTGTTGAACCATTTTTAAACCAGATATGTTCTTTACTTTGAATTCATAGATTCGTTGCTTTAAAAAAAAAAAATCTGGTTGGACAAGCTAACATTTAGTTCCCTCCAGCTCTAAAAATCAGACTTCAGAGCCAAGTATGAAGTATGAAGGCTTCTATTCCAGAATGACTAAAAAACTATTGGAAGTACCTCCTTTAGCATACTCTGGCAATCATTTCTGAATGTTCTTCCTCCGTGTTCTTTAAAGAACAGGGAAAAGAAAGGCGACTGTTCTTCATTGGCCTGTGTAATTGCAAAGTATGGTGGCCTTTCCTTCTGAATCCCCTAGGACTCTGCAGAGCCAGCCTTGCAAACATAAATATCTTACTGATAACTGGTTAAAATACAGTAGTAACTATCATGTATTAAGTATATTTGTATGTAAGATGCCGGCTCTGTGCTTTGTAAATATCTCATTTACTCAATGAGCTGCTAGTGCATCTATTTTACAGATGAAGTAACTGAGACCTCAGGAAAGGGTAAGTAATTTACCAGATATCACATAGCTTATAAAAAGTTGGCAGAAATTCAAAATCCTAGTTTTAGGGGTGTCAGGGTGGTTCAGTCAGTTGAGCGTCTGACTCTTTATTTCAGCCCAGGTCATGATCTCTGGGTCCTGAGATTGAGGCCCATGTCAGGCTCTGCACTTGGGATTCTCTCTCTCCCTCCCACACTACAATACACACACACACACACACACACTCACAGAGGCACCTGCTTGCTCTTGCTCTAAAAAACAACAAATAAAATCCTTGTTTTAATAGCTGCACTCTATGGCCTATTGATTAGGAATTAAGTTACCTAATGGTATGCAGGGGAGGTGTTATGAATGCTGTAGGAATTTTGAATACTAAGAAGTATTGCGAGTAATAGGGGTTTTTTGAGATTTTATTTATTTATTTGACACAGAGAGAGATCACAAGTAGGCAGAGAGAGCGGAGGAAACAGGCTCCCTGCTGAGCAGAGAGCTTGCCGCGCGGGCCTGGATCCCAGGACCCAGGGGTCATGACCTGAGGCGAAGGCAGAGGCTTTAACCCACTGAGCCACCCAGGTGCCCTATGAGTAATAGTTTTTATCATTTTGAATTTTTCAAAGTGATTTAAGGGGTGGCTTAGCTTTTCTTCTTGACCTAAGAAAAAAGGCAACATAGCATAGTAATAATGGCTTACATCTAAGTTCAGCTCTACCATTTATACTATGCCCTCAGGCGATTTGCTTATTTCTCTTAACCCTTTGTTTTTTAATTCATGTAATAGACGTCTCATTGAACCTACTTCGTAAGAGTTGAGCGGGTAAAATCAACCATGTCTATATGTGAAGCACTTGGCATAATGCCTTGTCATTGTAAGTGCTCAAATCATCACTGAAGGGCTCCTTATAATTTTTATCTCCTGCTTTTTAATACCACTTCGACAACTGGGAGGACAGCATGAAATTAAGATGCTCCACACAGAAAACATTTTAAACTTTCCCAATGAGAGGTATTTTTAAAAACCACAAATATGTAAAGTTCCACACTGCCACTGCGTCAGCTTAGTAGCTAATTATCATTTACAAAACTGCCCACATTATAATTTTATTAGTGTTAATTATAACTTACACGAAGTTTGAATATTTGATAAAACACTGTGCTTAATGTTAATTCTGAGCTTAACAGGAATCCTGTAGAGTCGGTATTAATAACATCCCAATTTTACAAATTAGGGAATATCTTCAGGGAAGTAAAGTCATATACCCATATAGGATTTAGGTGTGACTGTTTTCAAACACTGGCTTCTTTTCCCAGACCAAGGGAACTCTGGCTAACTTAGTGGATCAAAACTACCTGGTTCTCTTTAATACAATTTTCTTTTTCTTTTTTTAAGGTTTTATTTTTTATTTTATTTATTTTTTTAAAGATTTATTTATTTATTTGACAGAGAGAGACATCACAAGTAGGCAGAGAGGCAGGCGGAGAGAGAGGAGGAAGCAGGCTCCCTGCCGAGCAGAAAGCCCATGCAGGCCTCCATCCCAGGACCCTGAGATCATGACCTGAGCCGAAGGCAGAGGCTTTAACCCACTGAGCCACCCAGGTGCCCAAGGTTTTATTTTTTTTAAGTGATCACAACACCCACTGTGGGTCTTGAACTCACAAGTCTCATGCTCTCCCAACCGAGCCAGTCAGGTGCCCCAAATACAATTTGCTTGATTGAAAATATTAAGAGACAGAGCCTACATATATGAAAGTCAACATGTATGAAAGCGAACACACATACACATGTAAAGTGTGCTTTCTTCCTATAGGTATTGGGCAAAAAAATTTGACAATCAATGAACCTGCTCCTAGCCCCAGTTATACATTTACTTGCTGTGGGAGCTTTAAAAAGTTAATCTAACTGATCTATTCATTTATAAGATAGGGAGATAAGCAGTTTTCTTCTCTACTTCCTAAGAGGCTTTTAAAAAAAATCTAATGAGATAGGGGCGCCTGGGTGGCTCAGTCCTTGAGCGTCTGGCTTCAGCTCAGGTCATGATCCCAGAGTCCAAGGAGCAAGCCCCACATTGGACTCCCTGCTAGGTGGGAAGCCTGCTTCTCCCTCTCTCATTCCCCCTGCTTGTGTTCCCTCTCTAGCTGTGTTTCTTTCTGTCAAATAAATTTTTAAAAATCTAATGAGATAATATATGTGGAAAAAAGCTCTGGATACTGGAAACTTTCTATGCAAGTATTTGTATTATTGTAAACTTGGATTTGAGAACCATAAGAAAAAGTTGCAGATGATAGAGAGATGTATGAATTCATTGTGAATTTCTATTTTTTGTGATTTTCCTGCCTCTTAAAAATAAAGTGACCATCAGTCATCCACATGACAGAAGTCTCTATCGAAGTACTGTAGTGTCTCATATCTCAAATACTATCAGGAACTGAATTGAAAAAATACATGTACAAATAATGGTTAAGTTCTTCAGGCACACAAACCCAGAATTGGTTTTTTTTTTTCCAGTAACCAATATTTATATAAATAGTTTTCTAACCCAAAAATTACACAGGTAATCTTCCCCCCCCACACACAGGTAATCTTTATGCAAGGTGATTTTCTTTCTATTTTATTATTCATTCTGGAAGCAGTGATTTATTAACCTGGATAAAGATACAATTACTTAAATGTAATATGTTTTTTTCACAAACTCCAACAGGTTGAGTGAAAAAGGTTATCCAAATATACTGCTCTTCCTTGTGAAAACAATCCCTAACGATATGATACGATTTTCCCAAGGTCTTGATTATCGCTGTCCTTGAAAGGACAACATTTTCTCTGCCCTCCGGAAATGGTGCTTAGTTCAAACTAAAATGTGAGCTAGCATAATTTCTCGGGATGGGGGGGCGGCTTGCGGAACAATTGACCTTCTCCCCACGTCCCTTTTAAGACAGGAAACTACATTTGCATCCCTTCACTAGTGATGAACATCCAATTTCAAAGAAGCATCTGGATTGCGGACAGTGTCCGCTATCTTTGGAACTTGGAGAGGAATTACCACGTTCAGGAAAACAAGCGGCCCCTAAGCCCGGAAGGTCGGCTCGCGAGACCCAAAGGTCAAAGACCAGCGGACGAAGCCTTGCCCTCCTCTGGACTTCGTCCCTCCCAGATTTCTGAGCCGGCCAGCAGCCGCTCCGCACTGCAGCCCGAACCAATTGTGAAAGACCTAACCAAGCCCAGCCCAGCGGAAGGAACGGTTTCAGAGTTGTTTGTTTCTCTTTGATAAAAGGAGCCCTTCCTCGTTCTGGCTCTTATTCTCGGCGGTGTTTGAGGGAACCACCGTCCAGAAGCAATTTAGAGTGACTGGGGAAAGGAAACCCGCCAACAGCTCACGGCAACGAAAAGGATGAAATTCTTTCTGCAGTGCCTCCAGCTTCTGCCCTTACTCATCATCTTCACCTTAGAGTCTCTCCTGAAGCTTTTTATTCCTAAGAAGAGAAAATCAGTTACTGGGGAAATCGTCCTGATTACTGGAGCTGGACACGGAATTGGGAGACTGACTGCTTATGAATTTGCCAAACTTAAAAGCAAACTGGTTCTGTGGGATATAAATAAGGTAACAGTGCTTCCTATGTTTTACTCTGTGACACCTTTAATTGTAGTCATGGATGCGTTCTCTAGGCATCTCTAGGTGCCTAGATCTCTAAATCTCTGGCTCCCGTATAGCATCTCTATAACGTAGGGAGAAAAAAAAAATTACTATTGACATTTTATAAATCCATTAATGTTTATGATACAGGATAAATGGACCTAGAGGATTTAAGACTCCCAGTTACTAACCATCCCTAATTTTGCATTGTAAATGTATCTTTACTTTTGCCCAGAAAAGAATTTGTGATCTTCTCCAGAACCTGTTTTCACTGATCCCTCTACCTTAAACAAATGGAAAGAGTAATAGTTTTAAGTTAGTCTGTTAAGAGATTTGAACTTATTAAGAAAAAAATCCGGGTACCTGGGTGGCTCAGAGGGTTAAGCCTCTGCCTTCAGCTCAGGTCTGGATCTCAGGGTCCTGGGATCAAAGCAGGAAGCCTGCTTCCCCTTCTTTCTCTGCCTGCCTCTCTGCCTATTTGTATCTCTCTCTGTGTCAAATAAATATATAAAATCTTAAAAAAAAAAAAAAAAAGAAAGAAAGAAAAAACCCCTACTTGCCATTACTGAGCTAGCTAATGGGTTTAAAAGATACCCAGTAGAGGGGGGCCTGGGTGGGTCAGTTGGTTAAGCAACTGCCTTCGGCTCAGGTCATGGTCCCGGGACCCGGGATTGAGTCCTGCTCCGTGGGAAGCCTGCTTCTCCCTCTCTCACTCCCCCTGCTTGTGTTCCCTCTCTAGCTGTGTTTCTCTCTGTCAAATAAATAAACAAAATCTTAAAAATAAATAAATAAATAAATAAATAAATAAATAAATAAATAAATAAAAGATACCCAATAGAAAACAATAATACTGTATCACAGCAGTTGCCAAAAAAATATTATTTTTATTTATTTATAAATCCTTTTTATTTAAAGATTTTATTTATTTATTTGACACACAGGGAGAGTGAGCACAAGCAGGGGTAGCAACAGGCAGAGGGAGAAGGAGAAGCAGGCTCCCCGCTAAGCAGGAAGCCTGATGTGGGGACTCAATCCTAGGACCTGGGATCATGACCTGAGTTGAAGGCAGACTCTTAACAACTGAGCCACCCAGTTACCTGCTGAAAAGAATTTTTTTTAAATAATGTTTTAAAAACAATATAAAAGAAAAAAACGCTTTGGGGTACCCTCTGGCTCAGTCAATAGGACATGCGACTCCTGATCTTGGGGTCATTGAATTTGAACCCCATGCCAGGCATCAAGTTTACTTAAAAATTTAAAATTAAACAAAAATATTAAATAAAAATAAAAGGAAAAACTCTTCACTATACATAACATTTTACAAGAATAGGTTATAGGCTTAAGAAAGAGGGGGATTTGGAATTTAATCTTTTATATGGCCAGTGTTGGATGGACAAAGGTTTCAGACAGGCACTGGGAGGCCTGAAAAGCCATCCCTTACCATTAGTCAACATCCAGTGCTGTAGCTGTAAACATCCTGTAAATTCAAGAATTTGGGCTCCTGGGTGGCTCAGAGGGTTAAGCCTCTGCCTTCGGCCCAGGTCATGATCTCAGGGTCCTAGGATCGAATCCCACATCGGGCTCTCTGGTCGGCAGGGAACCTGCTTCGCCTTCTTTCTCTGCCTGCCTCTCTGCCTATTTGTGATATCTCTCTGTCCAATAAATAAATAACTTAAAAAAAATTTCAGGGAATGTGAAGTTAGATAAGAGTTCTCCTCGAGTGGATGATTGAGATAGCAGTCAACAAGTACTTATTGAGTATCTGTTGCATCGATGGTAAGAACATGCAATTGGTTTGCCCTATTTTAAAGAACACAGTGGCAAATGGTCTTGTGGGCTAAGAATTAGGTTACATGTCTGTGTTAATGGCTCCCAATGCCCTGGGTTCATTCGTACAAAATTTTCTCTGATTCGGAGTCGGGTTGTTTATTTATTTATTTATTAAGATTTTATTTATTTATTTGACAGAGAGAGTCAGCGAGAGAGGAAACACAAGCAGGGGGAGTGGGAGAGGGAGAAATAGGCTCCCCACTGAGCAGGGAACTGGATGTGGGGACTCGATTCCAGGACTCGGGGATCATGACTTGAGTCGAAGGCAGACGCTTAACAACCCAGGTGCCCTGGAGTGCATTCGTTCAACAAATATTTACTGAGTGCCTACTGTATGTCAGCTGCTATTCTAACACAGAACTAAGGATGCAGCAGTAAGAAAAACTCAAACTTCATGAACAAGGGACAGTAAACAAGATACGCTGTATAATAAATTATGTAATTGCTAGAAAGTGGTAAGTATAAACAAAAGTAAAATATGAAAGGCCATAGGGTCTCTGTATGGTGGTGGTTGGGGGTGGGGGACAGGGAGGAACGTGTTGATCCTATATGGAAAGCCTCGTAAGATGGAGATAAAGTTGAGTCATGATGAGAAGAGGCAGTCAGGATCAGCAAACACAGAGCATGGCACAGAGTGAGGGAAGGGAGAGAAGTAAAAGAGAAATCTAGATCTGTGCTTTTCAGCTAGTAATGACTACTAACAGCTTGCAGTTGTTGAGAATTTGAAATCTGGCACATCTGAATTGAGAGGTGCTGTCAATGTTATTATACCTAGGATTTCAAAGAGTGTGAAAAAGGAATGCTGAATATCTTAGAAGCAACTTTTATATAGATTACATGTTGAAATACAGCATTTTATCATAATAGCAAATGTTCCAAAATAATATGTTGGATATATTAAGTTGAATAAAATACACAAGTAAATTTTATTTTTTTCAAGTGTGGCTAGTAGAAAAAATACAATTAAGTATGTGGCTCACGTTATATTTTATGAGATAGTGCTGGTCCAGAAACTTAAGCAGCAGCAGGTCCTAATCATCAGTCAAGGTTCCCGGAAGCTATTATTTGTGCTTCAGCTTTTCCTGGGGGATCCAGGGGAGGATCTGAGCCAGATTCCAGGCTGCTGAGTTGCAGGGAGAGAGAGAGCAATTAGGAGACTGGCGGTAATCTGGGCCAGAGATGATGCTGGTTTTGCAAACCAGGGAAGTAGTAGTAGTAGCAGAAGTGGTCAGAAAATTAAGGACAGTATAGTATTTATTATGTTGAATTCATTTTATTTAAATAAGCCATCTATTATTTTAAGGTTATAGCCTTCCCACTTTTTTTGTGGGTGAAATATACATATATATTTAATGAAATTACAGTGATAGTAACTGATAGTTTCTGTGTTGGTGTTAATGTCCTTACTTGGCTAAATAAAAGATTGGCAGTCCTAATTCAGTATACAATCACAGTCCACTGTTCTTTGAAATTTTACAGGTTTTAAAATTACTAAAGTCTGAGAAGCGCTGAACTTGACAAGGGAGAGAGAAGGGTAGCAATTTCAAGCAGTCCAGGCAGCGGAAGCTAGCAATGTCAAAGGTCAGAGCTGGTGACTATAGGGAGAAGGATTGAGAAAGAGGAGTTTTGGATTCTTTTCAGATCTAGCTGGAAGGACAGGGAGGAGCCAGATCAGATTCTTTCCCTCCCCCACCACCACCCCAGGGTTTAAAGACAAATTGTCTCCAGAGACAAATTTTTTTTTTTAAAGATTTTTTAATCTATTTATTTGACAGAGAGAAACACAGCGAGAGAGGGAACACAAGCAGGGGGAGTGAGAGAGGAAGAAACAGGCTTCCCTCCAAGCAGGAAGTCCAACACAAGACTGAACCACCCACGCACCCCTGCAGAGGCAAATTTCTGAGATTAAGTGAAGCAGCAAGAATAGCAATGCCCAAAGATATCCTTCTCAGGTTGTCCAGGACAGACATCTTCCTACTGATCATGGAGTCCAGAGAAAAGGAGCATGAATTTAGGGAGAGATTCGCAGTGGCTTCAGCATTGTTACTGCACTGAGGCAGATACCATGGATTTTTTATGGCTTTATGTAGATAATCACGTTTCTTGATCAGTCTCACCCCATGCCTGGTTAGGTAAGTTTGTGAAGATAAATTTGTAGCAAGTGGTGTGCAGCTACGATGTACTCAAAGACTGTTTATCAAATGGAAAAGTGAATTAATGAATGAAAAAGCAATGGAAAGAATCAGAAAAACATGTAGATATTTAGTAGTCTAGGTAATGGGCAGAAAGCTTTAGTTGTGGGGATAGAGGGCAAGGGAGGATAAGTAAAGACTAAAAGGAGAGCCCAGGATTAAAAATTGAGAACTGATTACAGCACATCAGGAAAAAGGTTAACAAGGAAAGTGTTGAAGAATGATGAGCAGTTCCACCGTGCTGAGAAAAATTGTAAGGGTCCGCTTATTTTTTATTTCTTACCAAATGAATATGGAGACTGTCTAAAATTTTTCCTGGCAGGATTTCGATCTTAAATTTGTTGCACAGTTCAGGGGGTATGGAGTGTAGACCTCGACCCTAAGGGAGGAAGGCCAGGGAAATAGGCGAACGTATGATTGCAGGTGTAAAGGAAGGGCATATTTGTCACTACATATTCTGTCCATTGACAGAGAAAGCCAGCTAGCACTAAGCAAATCTCCACCAGTGGAATAAAGGGCAAATGGAGTTTTATTATAGACTTTGTTCTGGATAAGGACTGAATTTTGTGAATACCCAAAGAATCAGTACCATATATTTTTTAAAACTTTCTTTATTGTGGTAAAATATGTATTACATAAAAATTTCCATACTAACCCTTTTTAAGTGTTCAATTTAGTTGTGTTGAGTACATTCACATTGTTACAAAATGACCTCTACTATCCATGTCCAGAACTTTTTCGTCATCCCCAAATGGAACTTCGTGCCTGTTAAACAGCTACTCCCCTGCCCCCTCTTCCCCATCCCCTAGCAATCACCGTCTGCTTTCTGTCTCTGGGTATTTGACTATGCTAGGTATCTCATATAACTGGAATTATGCAATGTTTGTCCTTTTGTATCTGGCTTGTTTCACTAAACTTAAGATCATCAAGGTTCATCCATGCTGTGTGGAATGTGTCAGCATTTCATTCCTTTAGAAGGCTGAATAATATTCCATCGTATGTATATACTACAGTAATGAAATTATACTTTCAAAGGAAGGGGGCCCGAAGCTGCCTGTCAGGTACAGGCGGGCAACATAAGGTTTCCTTGAGACATTTCAATGCCTCTTGGGGGAATAAGGGCTCCTCATCAGAGGATAAACAATTTGGGTTTTCTGCAAGAGGAATTACAGTTTACCAGCAAATTCACACACTCGTGTTCTGCTCTACTCTTCTCTCTGTGGGTAAATGTAGTAAGCCCGTCCACTTGTGCATTAGCTGAGAGTAATTTCTTGGCTTCCAGAGCTGACAGACTAACCCTCAGTCCAAGGTAGGGTTTGAGACATTCTTTATAATGAAAAAGCTACAAAATTGGTAAACCAAAAAACAAGCAAAAATGGAAACAAAAAATGAAAATAGAACCCTGTGGTCTGATCATGAACTTAAGGTAACAAAATCAACACTCCAGACTGGGCTGGTCATTCCTTGTGTCAAATTCGCTCTCCTTGTGATTTCCATCTGACTTGTTGCAACATGGTGTTGCCATTTCCTCCCATCGAAAAGGAATCTTCCCACCCTCCATACCTAATTGCCAAGTCCTGCTGACTTTGCCTCCTAAAGATACGTTTTAAGCCCCAGTCTCTTCACATTCTTTCTAGTGGTACCTCTGCTCTGAACTCATTGTAAACTGCCTATTGGGTGCCTGGGTGGCTCAGTGGGTTAAAGCCTCTGCCTTCAGCTCAGGTCATGATCTCAGGGTCCTGGGATGGAGCCCTGCATTAGGCTCTCTGCTCAGCAGGGAGCCAGCTTCCTCCTCTCTCTCTGCCTGCCTCTCTGCCTACTTGTGATCTCTCTCTCAAATAAATAAATAAAATCTTTAAAAAAACACAAACAAGCAAACTGCCTACTAATGTTGCTCGCTTTCTGTGGTATTGACCCCGAAAATCTGTCCTCCATTCTTTAGCAAGAGTAATCAGGACAATGCACAAATCTGATTCTGTAATTTAATCAGTGCCCCCCCACCCCATAACTTTTTGGATAAGCTGAGTATGACGCACAGTGCCCTTTTTTTTTTTTTTAAGATTTTATTTATTTGACAGCGAGAAACACAGCTAGAGAGGGAACACAAGCAGGGGGAGTGAGAGAGGGAGAAGCAGGCTTCCTGCTGAGCAGGGAGCCCGATGTGGGGCTCAATCCTGGGTCTCCAGGATCATGACCTGAGCCGAAGGCAGTTGCTTAACCAACTGAGCCACCCAGGTGCCCCTGCACAGTGCCCTTTAATCTAGACTCCTACTGGCCTTGAGCTTTATGGCCCAGCAACACCAGTCTGCTGATATTTTCCCACTGGAACTTTCTCCTATCCCTCCCTTTGTTTACACTCTGCCTGCCTGCCTGCCCTTTCCTCTCTTTACCTATCTGTTCACCCTGAAGACCCATCTCTGGTATCTTTTCTTCTAGAATTGTATTTCATGCCTCTCCTCTGTGTTCCCACGACTCTCTCTATATTGTTCTGTTGTTATACTTAGTGCAATTTGTATTAGTTTGAACCATATGAAACTTCCAGTATTCAGTCCTTTATTCTGACACAATAACCATTTCATGTGTCCTACCTAAATCTTATACTTTGTTCCTTTCTACTAGACTGTGAGCTTGCTGAGGTCAGTACTGTCTCATTCATATTTCTGTCTGCAAGTTTCTTCTAAGCACCGTGACTGTGACCTACACATTAAAATGTTAAAAGAATGAGTGAATAAACGAATGTAATTAACCCCTTATTTATTTATCTTGCAGCTAGAAAATTGATGTTTGAATAATTTGCAATGACACAGAAAGAAAAAGCTTAATTTTTTTAAATCTTGATAGGGAATACACACACACACACACACACACACACACACACACACACACACTCTCACAGAGTATTAAAATTCATGAATACAAAACTAATATTTTAAGATTTTTATATTTTTTATTTATTTTTTAAGATTTAATTTCTTTATTTGATAGAGAGAGCACAGGTAGGCAGAGTGGCAGGCAGAGGGAGAGGGAGAAACAGGCTCTCTGCTCAGCAGGGAAACCCAACACAGGGCTCAATTCCAGGACCTTGGGATTACCCATGAGCCAAAGGCAGCTGCTTAACCGACTGAGCCATCCAGGTTTTTTTTGAGGGCTCTCCAGATTTTTATGTTCTTTTAAAAAGCTCGCTTTAAGTTTGGTTCCAAATAAAAGAAGCTAGTCAAAGTACTAAGAGCAAAGTGTAGCTATATCCCTGCCAAAAATCTGTCCAGTTAAATTCTTGCCTAACACTGGTTCAAACAATCTGACCATCCTTCATTTATTTTCAGCTGTTGATATAATATGTTCATGTCATTTATTTTGCTCTCTTTATCAAACTTTGTGTTGCCTTTTCTAGCACGGAATTGAGGACACAGCTGCCGAATGCAGACGACTGGGTGCGAAGGCTCATGCCTTTGTGGTGGACTGCAGTAACCGAGAAGATATTTACAGCTCTGCGAAGAAGGTGAAATTTTGCATTCGGTTAGGATCAGATCATGTCAGGGTCAGGAGGGAGCCTGGCGATGACAGCTTCACAATGCAGACAGAGTAGCAGAAGTTTTGTGATTTGCCTAAGATTGTGCAGTCAGCTAGTGGCGGACCCACAGTTAGAACCTAGAACTGAGTTTCCCTGACTTATGTGTGTTCTAGAATCTTCCAGAGAGCTTATTAAAAAATGACACCCCAAGGTTTGCTTTCAGTAGATCGAGGGCTGGGCCCAGGAATCTGTTTAGTACCGCACATACCCACACCTCACCCATGCGATTCTGCTCCGAGTAAATTCTTGGATGGCACTGTAGATCATTGACAGGGTCTTCAGACGCCCAAAGAACTGGGTTTTGGAGTTAGGATAAATTTAACTGTTTATCAGGCTTTGGTCATAGATAGACTTATCTCTATAAAGCAATATTTGCCTCTTTTATGTACAACTGAGATGTATTAAATGTTCTGTATATAGAGAGACAGAGCTATGCATATATAATGGAGTTCACTCCAAAGGCATTCATACATGTATTTGTTAACTAAATGCCACATTATTAAGAAAGTCATAGAATTATCTGGGAAAATTCCTTAAAATACACATTCCTGGACCTTATCCCTGATAATCTGATCCAGTACAGTATAAAGATTCTGTTTCAACCAGCCTTGAGCCTTGTTTAGGGAATTTTAGATTTGCAGGCCTTTTTTGAATTGTAAACTTTTATCTCAAGCTAATGCCTCTATTACTAGTGAAGTCTGAGCTAAGTCAAAAGAATAAGTAGAAATTGGGGCACCTGGGTGGCTCAGGCAACTGACTTGATAACAGCTCAGGTCGTGATCTCAGGGTGGTGAGATCGAGCCACCAGTGGGGCTCTGCACTGGGTGTGGAGCCTGCTTGGGATTCTCTCCCATCCTCTTCTCTCCCCCTCACCTCCCCCTCTGCCCCTCCCACAGTCCTCCCTCCACCCATCTCTCCCTCCCTCTCTTAGAACAAAGCAAAACAACAAACAAAAAAACCTAAGTAGAAATTACCCAGGCTAGTGGAGGGAAATAGCTTTTCTGGAAGAGGGACGGTAAGAGCAAGGCCTGTAGACAAGAAACAGATGCATTTAACAGTTACTATTTTACTTGAATTAACGATGCTTTTCCTTTAGAGAAACGTGCACTGTGAGTTACTTAACCTCTCTGTGCCTACGTTTCCCCAATTATAAGATGGGGATCGCAGCAGTACCCACCTCAGGGTTGTTAGGAGTATTAAGTGAATTAATGATGTAAAGTTTTTGCATCAGTACCTCGCACACAGTAATCGCTCTAGTCTCATCTGGGAATAGGCTGTTCTGGAAGAGGCGATTTCATTATTTGAACCTATTCCATGCGTTTTAACCCTACAGATTTTTTTACTGAAATTGCTCAAGGAGAAACGATACGCTTAAACAGAATATGCACAATGACATGTGATTATCAGATATTTGGAAGTTATCTTGATGTGACCACTTTAGTATCAGGACATTTTTACATCACGCTGTAGAGAGACAATAAATGATGGTGGGGAGCTCAAGGACGAAGGAAGGGACAAGTGTCTGGGCAGATTCTTGGCAGTATAAAAGAGTGATTTATATATTAAGTCATACTAGTTTGGAAGCATTACGGCAGCTTGGTCACTTCAAGCACACACCCTGTCCTGTTTTTCCTGTCTGAGGGGCAGTATGCTGAACAGCGGTTTTCGTATTGTGCTAGAGATGTGGCTGTAGGTACAAATGGTGTTGATGAAGGGCCCAATATCTTAGCTCGACTCTTTCATACTCGAAATACAACCTGATAAAGTTCATTTCTGGCTGTCAGGCCTTCGGTAGTTAGACACTGGCATCCTGCTGGGTGGCTGGTGGGTTTTCACCTCCGGCTTCCTTTCTATTTGAGCTTTGAGGTTTGTCGTGGCCTCTGAGGTCAGAAGATCTGGGAGAGTCTCAGCTCCATGTGACCTTGAAGAGTCTTGTGACCTTGGTCGAGAAGCAGCCGTTCTGTGTTTCGCATTTCTCATCTCTAAAGTGAGCGTACCCAGAGTTGCCAGCTCATGGAATTATTGTGAGAATTAAATGAGATAAATAATGAAATCATGCAAAATACATCACACAATGAAGGCCTTTAACAGGCTCTTTGCCACCGCCCCCTCCGTCCCCAGCGCACTGCAGCACTATCTAAATATGATAACTCCTAACAGAAGTTAGCCTTTATTTGGAAAACAATGTATAACAGAATGCATTGTAACTTTAGGGTCGGTCCACCAGGAAGCTTAGTTACTCAAAGAACCGTAAAAATATCAGATAAGATATTCTGGCATTGCCTGTTGTCACCTTCGGGAGGAAGGTTGGTGAGCAACAGAATGGAGTGACTACAAAAATAAATAAAGAGAAGATGTGACCAGCTTAATGGTATATTCAGTTTTACGTAGATTCCCAGATAGTGCCTGCATTTGCCAATTAATTAAAAAAAATTTTTTTGCTTACCTTTTGAAGTAGTACTTAAAAAAATAAATGCTGGGGTTTTTTGTTGTGTTTTTTTGGTTTTTTTTTTTTTGGTTTTTTTTTTGTTTTGCTGCTGGTTATATTTTTATTAGCCAAATGCCTCTCAAGGTAAAATCAACAGAGCAAAGTCAAGAGACTAAATTGCAAAAGAAAACTTCTACCTAACTAGACTTACAGGTAGAGCTGTTCTGAAATTAAGTAGCTAAGATTAATAGGTTCTTTTTTCCATATTGGCACATAGATTACAGAACTACTTTCCCCCCCACATCGAAAAGAGGAACATGTAGTTCTTTAATAATCCTCGATGCAAACCTTCTTTCAGAACTCTTCATGATGCAGATATTTGTCTTAATTTTAAAGGTGAAAGAGGAAATTGGAGATGTGAGTATTTTAGTAAATAACGCTGGTGTCGTCTACACGTCAGATTTGTTTGCAACACAAGACCCTCAGATTGAAAAGACTTTTGAAGTTAATGTACTTGCACATTTCTGGGTAGGTATGATTTCTTTTATGGAAACATTCCCTTTTGTAAAACCTAAAGACTGTGTTTAAAGTGGAGAGTTCAGGACACGTGGGTGGCTCAGTCAGTTAAGTGTCTGCCTTCGGCTCAGGGCATGATCCCAGGGTCCTGGGATCAAGTCCTGCATCAGGCTCCCTGCTCAGGAGGGAGCCTGCTTCTCCCTTTGCCTGCTGCTCCCCCTGCTTGCGCGCTCTCTCTCTCCTCTCTGACAAATAAATAAAATCTTTAAAGTGGAGATTTGAGCAGACATAAAAATGTATCAAATTAATACTGAAGTTTTCTCCAGGAACTAAGGATAGCATTCAAAGAGGTCATTTTTCAGGACACCTGGCTAGCTCCTTTGGAAGAGCATGAGACTCATGATTTCGGGGTTGTGAGTTCAAGCCCCACGTTGGGTTGAGATTATTAAAAAAATAAGCAAATAGACTTTAAAAAAACAAAGAGGTCATTTTTCATGCCCTGACCAAATCTCATCAACCATTCTTCTTCCCCCATCAAAAATATTAATAATAATAATGAATTAGTAATAAACTTAGGTGTTATATATGTTTTAATTTTAAACTGGATTCTCATATCTATGTGGTCTTGTTTATGAAGGAAGGGATTGTGGGTCATCTGAGTCCTCTTGTGTGGTTCCATTAAAGATGAACCTAGTTTACTTTCAGATTCTCATGAAACTCAGGCCTTGAGTATTTTCTGTCCCCGAAGTTGCAAACTTTATCACAAACCTCACCATTCAAAGTCTGTAGATACAGATATATATATATATATATAGAAAGAGAGAGAGAGAGAGAGAGAGGGTATGTGTGTTTCTGAAGAGGCTAAAAATTGCCCAAATAGCCTGTTCCTGAAAGGGTCTCTCAAAATTTTGTTGAATATGTGTTTGGGATACACAATCTCTAAAAAATCCTGGAATTAGTGAAAATATGGTATATTTTATGTCAGCATTCCGAAGTTATTGCATCTGTCCTTGTATGTTTTTAAAAGATTTTATTTATTTATTTATTTATTGGACAGAGAGAGAGAGCACAAGTAATTAGAGTGGCTGACAGAGGGACAAGGACAAGCAGGCCCCCTGCTGAGCAAGGAGCCCAATGTGGAACTTGAACCCAGGATCCTGGGATTATGGCCTGAGACAAAGGCAGACACTTAATAAACTGAGCCACCCAGGCTCCCCGTGTATCTTTATAACTGACAAATTTGCCTGTCTTTCTGTCTTTATTAGAATGTAAGGCATTGTCTTGATGTTTTGAATCCCCATCACATAGTTGGTGCTCAATAAATATTTATTGCATGAATCAGTCTGTGACTACTGGAAGATTGCTATTCATTTCAGTATTTTGATGACATAACCCAACTGTTTCCAACAATTTCACATGACATATAAATTCTTTTATGACTCTAGGTTATTGTATCTATTCAATATATGAAATGATTAAAAATAATCAGTGACAAAAGGGACAGAAGATCAGGGAATACTAGAAGTTCACAATTTAAATAAAACGAATTCTCAAAGTTTTCAGTATCCATTGATTTGCTTAGTTTTTCCAATCTAGGCATCCTATCCAGTTGCCTTAATTTGCCACATTTGGCAATTAATTGGGTTTTTTTCCCTTTATTCTAGGAAAAATGTTAACAAAATATAGCTTTCTTTGGAAACATTCCCAATGGGTCTGCAAATCAGTAATAACATATATCTTTTTCTCTTAATGAACACTATTTCTAGACTACAAAAGCATTTCTTCCAGCGATGATGAAGAATAATCATGGCCATATTGTCACTGTGGCTTCAGCAGCTGGACATACTGGGGTCCCCTTCTTACTTGCTTATTGGTAAGTGAGCTTGTGTTTGCTTAATCTGTTTCTATGTTTAACCTGTGTGTGATTTCTTACACTGTCTAATAAAAATTACCATTAATGGTGATAAACTTGAAGTTGCCCAGATAGAAAGTTGCACGAAGTCTCTTGTACAACAGCAGCATTATCAACATTACTCCCCTCCAGGCTGACCATTCTAGAGGTGGCTGCAGGGAAATTATCCAATTAGAAGCCAACTCTTTTTTTGTTTTTAATATTTTGTTTATTTACTTGAGAAAGAGAGCAAGCACAAGAGGGAGAAGCAGGCTTCCTGCTGAACAAGGAGCATGATATGGGACTTGATCCCGGGACTCTGGGATCATGACCTGAGCCAAAGGCAGATGCTTAACCAACTGAGCCACCCAAACACTCTTGGAAGCCAGCTCTTAAGGCATTTTTCATCCTTTTAACAGCAAGAAATGATAAAAGAAGAGTAGTATTTTTGTACCATGAATAAAAGTTAACAAGGTTTAATAAAGTAATTTTGTGGAAACAAAACAGTGTAAAGAGAAAGAATATAATCTGGATTCTAAACATGAAAAGCATCCAAACAGTGGAATTGTTATAA
Source organism: Spilogale gracilis (assembly GCA_004023965.1). Taxonomy (NCBI): domain Eukaryota; kingdom Metazoa; phylum Chordata; class Mammalia; order Carnivora; family Mephitidae; genus Spilogale; species Spilogale gracilis. The sequence continues at coordinate 7,373 of PITA01010927.1, read as the reverse complement.
AAAGATTATAATATTTATCCATTTAAAAGCCTATGCCATTATAATACCTGAAGAACTTACTATAACAAGCGTAATGGTGTGCTCCGCTGTCTACTGTAAAGAATTCCTCAGTGAGGCCGCCATGCCCCAGCAGATCCTACTGCTTACCCACACTCCGACAGTGCCCGGCCATTTCTGTATTTTAGCAAACAATAACTCTTAAAATGTTGAATTACTGTGCAAATAGTATGTTTTGTCAAATAAATATACAAATATGCTCAAATTTGTTTTCTGCCGTCATGTTCTTTTGGAATTAAGTATCTAAATTCTAGAAACAACAGATATAGTTGTATGGGTATAAATTTATAAACATAGGCATGGGTGGGTGTCTGTTTTTATCTAATATATATATGTGTGTGTATGTGTATATATATGTATATAAAAGATCTGTATCTTGCATTTTATAAGTTCCCAAAGTTTTATATATATAATATATATATCAAACCATTTTCCTCTAACCACACCTAGAGAGTGGTTATTCTTCGGTAATGACAAGTAATTTTATTCTGTCTTTCTTAACATATATTTGTTTTCTAATAGTTTTTAAAATCAGCACAGACATGGATTGAGGTTTTTTCTAAAAGATGAAAGGACTGCTGAGGCAGTCACAGGACAGACCTATGGTCCAGGGCCAGTGGGAGTTCAGTGACTGTCCCTTGGCCCTCTGAGGCTGATAGGATTTGGCACTCCTTCCCCTGATGAATGAGAGCTGCAGGTGTTGTTTTCAGTTACTACATGATATCCTGCTCCCCTCCTGATTCGTAGTTCCCAGGCATTGAGAGAAGCCAAGAGACTCTGAGTCCAGTAGGGCTGGGAAGGCTGTCATGCCTCCTCCTTCTTTGTGCCATAGTAAATGCTGTAGCTCTTTTGATTCGGACTTGATTCTTCCACTGAATGTTCAGCAGTAAAAATCAAGAGAGAACATGTTTTGCCTGAGAAACAAACTTATTGTGCTCACTATTGACAGTGCTTTAAATACAGAGTTCTTTTAACATGCTCAATATCATTAACTCTGAGCTTTAATATACTTCTGTACTTTTGGTTCACTTAAGAAAAACCAGAAAATACAGTTTAGTAAAAGAAAAAAATTACTGATAGTCTTATGCAGAAATTCTAGGCTGTACTGTTCATGTTTGGGTCCCTTTAAATACAGGGACCCAAACATGAACAGTACAGTCCCTGTATTTAAATGGACCCAAACATGAATAGTACAGCCTGGAATTGCATAGTTTGCAACCCGCACCATGGTGTGTCATTCCTGCTTCGACAAGACTTGGCGAAAGCACTATCAATAGTGATCACAATAAGTTTGTTTCTCAGGCAAAACATGTTCTCTCTTGATTTTCACTGCTGAACATTCAGTGGAATGTCATGGTTAGCATTTGTTATAATGGACACTTGAAATATGGATATATAGTCAAACATTGAAAAATATCTGCCTACATCATCTTGGCTTTTTTAAATTTCAGAGATTTTATTTTTATTTATTTACTTGACAGAGAGACACAGTGAGAGAAGGAACACAAGCAGGGAGAGTGGGAAAGGGAGAAGCAGGCTTCCCGCTGAGCAGGGAGCCCAATGTGGGGCTGGATCCCAGGACCCTGGGATCATGACCTGAGCCGAAGGCAGACGCTTAACCAACTGAGCCATCCAGGTGCCCCAGATTTTAAATGAACATTTTGCATGTTAATACATATATGTGCAATATCATTTTCATTTTTTTGCATGATATGCCGTGCATATATGTACCACTGTTTGTGTAATTTATTATTTTTGTGCAGTTCATTTGTCATGACTCTTTTTGGTTGTAAAAAACATAACAATTAAAACTGCCTTGGACCAAGAGAGGGATTTTTTTTTCCCAAATGTAATTTTTTTTATTATTAACATATGACGTATTATTTGCTTCAGGGGTACAGGTCTGTGAATCATCGGTCTTACACAATTCACAGCACTCACCATAGCACATACCCTCCCCAGTGTCCATCACCCAGCCACCCTATCCCTTCCCCTCCCCACCCAACAGCAGCCCTCAGTTTGTTTCCCTGAGATTAAGAGTCTCTTAGGGTTTGTCTCCGTCTGTGGTTTCATCTTGTTTCATTTTTCCCTCTCTTCCCCTGTGATCCTCTGTTTTGTTTCTCAAATTTCTCACGTCAGTGAGAGTATATGATAATTGTCTTTCTCCAATTGACTTATTTTGCTTACCATTATAGTTGTTGCAAATGGCAAGATTTTATCAAAAGAGATTTTTTTTTTTAGCTCTGTAGTTTTAAAAGTATCAGACTGGCTCTACCTCTGTCTGTTGGTGAGAGAGCTACCAGCAGTTCCCAAGTAATGTCCTGGCAATAGCCAGTAAGGGGAAAAGCCGTGATTTCCCAGCGATGCCTTCAAACGCTGTAGTTCCAGAGCGTTCTAACTAAATGGATCCAGCCACTGTGCAGGGGCCACCTGTGGTGGGTCAGTGACAGAGTGATGTCACCAGAATAAGGAAGTAGGAATGCCAAAGGCAAAAAAACAAACAACTGTCTACTCCAGACATTTAAAATTGTTTCCACCTCTTGGCCTTGATGCACTATATGTCCCAGAGACTAGCCTGGAATATAAATCCTTAGAAACACGGTTGATTATTTCTTTGGGATAAATACTTATTAAAGGACTGACTACATCTAAGAGCATGGTGTATTTTTAATGAATTTGATACCTTTTGCCAAATTGCCTTCCAGAAAAAGCTTCCAATTAACCTGTGCTTTGGAGAGTAGAAAGCTGTGCATCTTTTTTTGTTTGTTTAGATTTTTTATTTATTTATTTGACACAGAGATCACAAGTAGGCAGGGAGGCAGGCAGAGAGAGAGGAGGGAGCAGGCTCCCTGCCGAGCAGAGAGCCCAATGTGGGACTCGATCCCAGGACCCTGAGATCATGACCTGAGCCAAAGGCAGAGGCTTAACCCACTGAGCCCTTTTTTTTTTTTTTTAAAGATTTTATTTATTTGACAGAGAGAAACACAGGCACAGAGGGAACACAAGCAGGGGGGGTGAGAGAGGGAGAAGCAGGCCTCCCGCCGAGCAGGCAGCCCGATGTGGGGCTCGATCCCGGGTCTCCAGGATCATGACCTGAGCTGAAGGCAGTCGCTTAACCAACTGAGCCACCCAGGCGCCCCAAGCCCTTTTTTTTTTTTTTTAAGGTTTAGATGTGTATTGAAGACTTAAAGAGAAAAGATTCCTAGTTTAATGATTTAAAATGAAAACATTCTGTAAGTTGAAAAGCAAATAAATAAATATGAAACAAATAAAAATTTCCTCATATCCTCACCATTACTACTAGGCAAAAAAATTTTTTTTCAAAAGATTTTATTTATTTATTTGACACACACAGAGAGAGAGAGAGGGAGGGAGAGAGGGAACACAAGCACGGGGAGAGGGAGAGTAGGCTTCCTACCAAACAGTGAGCCGGATGTGGGGCTCGATCCTAGGTTCCTGGTATCATGACCTGAGCTGAAGGCAGATGCTTAACGACTGAGCCACCCAGGTGCTCCTCCATATTGTTTTAGTTTGCGTTTATTTTATTCCTGAAATAACACACTTTTATATGCATATACCCATTGGTATTTTTATATTGTGACTTTTCTGCTAATGTCCTTTAGCCGCTTATCCACTAGAGTATTGTCTTACTCATTTATAAAAGTTCCCCTATATTAACCCTTACCCAGGGCTTACATGTTGCAGCTGCTTACCAGTTTGTCATTTGCCTCTTAACTAGGTTGGGAGCTAATAAAGTTTAGAGTACATCATATAGAGGCCTGGTTTATTGCCCTAATTTAAAGCCTGATTCTACCACTTTGTTTTGTGTCTTGAGCAAGCCCTGTAGCTCTGTTGAGGGAGGTCATCAGAAAACATGACTGTGAGCCGGACTTAGGCAGTTGCAGGCTTCTCCTCACTGCCCTGTCCTTGGAATGGGGTATCCGACTGCCTTCCCCATTCCCAAAAGCTGTGTCAAGGACACAGGCCTGAGACAGAAATGCGGTGTCAAGGGACATGGGTGGCTTCGTCAGTTAAGCCTCTGCCTTCAGCTCAGGTCATGATCCCAGAGTCCCAGAATGGAGTCCCGCGTCGGCCTCCCTGCTCGGCGGGGTTGCTCGGCGGGGAACCTGCTTCTCCCTGCTCCTCTGCCTGCCACTGCCCCTGCTTGTTCTCTCTCTCTCTCTGGCAAATAAATAAAATGTGAAAGAAAGAAAGAAAGAAAGAAAGAAAGAAAGAAAGAAAGAAAGAAGGAAGGAAGGAAGGAAGGAAGGAAGGAAGGAAGGAAGGAAGGAAGGAAGGAAGGAAGGAAGGAAGGAAAGAGGAAGGAAGGAAGGAGAAAGAGAGAGAGAAAAGAAAGACAAAAGAAAGAAAGAAATGTGTCGAGATTATCTAGATGGTATATATGACTAAATCCAATCAAGGCCTTTATATAAAGTTTTGAGATTCTGGCAGGAGCTGCCCAAGACGAGCTTCCCAAGTTCCCTTGCTTATTAAACCTGCTACCCACCAATATGGAGTGGTTCCCCTCTTTCTTTGGCCTCCCTGTCCTGTGTGTGCAGCAGAAGGCAGCTTCAGATTATACCCAAGCAGCTCCCCCCACCGCAGTGTCTCAGCTTCCTTTTTGGTAAATGGGGATCAGAGTCACATCTACTGCAGAGTCCTTGTGGGGATTAAATGCAATAATACATCTGAATAACTGAGAACAGTGTCTGACAGGTAGTGATCAGTTTTACATATGATTATTTTGGTGTCGTGTTTCAAAGTAAGATTTACATTTTACATAAGTAAATCTAGCAATCTTTTAAGGCTTCGGTATATGTGTGAGCTTAAAAAAAAGTTGTGGGTCGCCTGGGTGGCTCAGTCGTTGGGCGCCTGCCTTTCGGCTCAGATCATGATCGCGGGGTCTGGGGATCAAGCCCCCCGCGTTGGGCTCCCTGCTTGGCGGGAGGCCTGCTTCTCCCTCTCCCACTCCCCCTGTGTATGTTTCCTCTCTGGCTGTGTTTCTCTCTGTCAAATAAATAAATAAAATCTTTAGGAAAAAAAAATTGAGGGAACTTTCCACAAGTGTATATTTTCCAAAGCGCAGGTTAATTGGCAAGAATTTACAACTACTTTGTATAATTGCTAATAAATACAGATCTATAGAAAAATAACCTGGTAATAATGGCACTGACTACACACATAAAAATGGTTAAAATGCCAAATTTTGTTATATATATTTTCACAAGATTTTTAAAAATTAATAATGGAATATTCCAAAAACGATTGATTTGTACACTTCAAATGGGTAAATTATGATCCATGAATTATTTCTCAATAAAAGTACTTTTTAAAAACGAATTAGAAAAATATCTGCTTAGAATATGATTAATTTTCCTTCTCTTACAAAATGAAGGGGCTGTGACAATAAGAATTGCTTTGCTTTTGATTCATTCATTTGACAAATATTTATTGAGCAGCTATTATAAGCCAAGCACTGTGCTAGGCCTTGGGGATTTATTGTAAACCAAAATAGTCGTGAAACTTACAATAAAAGGATGAGGGACAGATGCTAAAAGAAAAATTTACCCCAATGAATATTTAGTCACAAATCCTAAACAGGCTATCATGAAAAACTGAAGATTACAATATGTGAGGAAATAATTTAGACTAGGGGTCAGGGCAGGTCTTTTTGAGGAAGTGAAGTTGAGACTTAAAGGGAAAAACAAGACATCCAGGAGAATTTTTTCCCAGGAATTCCTGGACCTGTGATATAATTAACATGCTTTAGTGACCCTAAATCTTATGAAAACAACAAAAGCAAACACTTTGCCAATTTTCCTAGTGAGACCTTTGAACCTACTCAGTTCTCACTTCAGTAAATGATGCGGGGCTGTAGTAAGTGTTCTGTGCCAATGCTTCTTTAAGGATTGATTTATTGATTTATTTTTGAGAGAGATCACACACACTCATGCACAAGCAGAGGGAGGGACAGAGGAAGAGGAAAAGAGAGAACCTCAAGCAGGCTCCCCTCTGAGTGCAGAGCCCGACCTGGGCTCCATCTAAGGACCTTGAGATCATGACCTGAGCCAAAACCAAGAGATGGATGCTTAACCAGCTGAGCCACCCACCCGCCCTGCTGCTTAGATGTTAATACCTATACATTGACCTGAGAATCAGTATTGTGCATTCTGATTTTGTAGTTGTGGGCTAGACCTTGAGACTCAGCTGATCGCTATGAGGCTAGGCACAGACCATACTTAACTAGGGAAAGCAGACATCTGACGTAAGTCGATCCAGCAGCTTTCTTGAATTATTTTGTGACCTCTCTCTGTTAATTTCCAGTTCAAGCAAGTTTGCTGCTGTTGGATTTCATAAAGCTTTGACTGAAGAACTGGCTGCTTTAGAAAGAGCGGGAGTCAAAACAACATGTCTCTGCCCTAATTTCATAAACACTGGCTTCATCAAAAACCCAAGTACTACGTAAGTTGAGACAGAAATGAAGACAAAAGGGTTGGTGATTACCATGACTATCAGCCATTCTGAGGGTTTTCTTAAATATTTTAATCCTTTTAAACTCCTGATATTCGATGCCCTTAGCTCAGCTCAGTTTCAGCTCCTATAGAGTGTGGGAAAACAGATGGAGAGACAGAGAGAGGGAGAGAATGTAGAGAAACAAATATGAGTTAACTCAGGTGAACTTGCTAATCTTCCTTTTCTTCTTTTCCTGAACAGTGGTTCTCTGACTTAAGTATACATACATTTCTCCAGGAGTGTTTGGGAGGATGTAGGGGTCCCAACCCCAGAGATGTTGATTGCCTGGGTGTGGCTGGGAAAGGGTAGTGGTGGGGAGGGGGCGTTGGGGCTCTGTTTAGCAAGCACCATGGGCAATTCTGATACAGATAACCCAGGACCACAGTGTGAAAAACACCTTCCTTTGGTAATCTAGAGGTTGTCCTCCAAAATGAGTACCAGTCTTTACTTGGTTAAAAAATAAAATTATAGGGGGAGGGTCAAGATGGCGGAAGGCCAGGTGACCACATTTCAGGGAGTTCCCTGAAGAGAGCTGAATTCCAACAAAAAAACCACTACAAGACCACCGTGAACACCCATGAAACCAGCCTGAAATGTGATATTTCCCACTTCTGGACCGCCACGAGAGACAAAGAACATCGGCAAAAAAGATGACATGATACTATATGTGGAAAACCCAAAAGACTCTACCCCCAAACTACTGGATCTCATACAACAATTTGGTAATGTGGCAGGATACAAAATCAACGCGCAGAAATCAGTTGCATTCTTATACACCAACAACGAAAAAATAGAAAGGGAAA